>JASDDO010000012.1:489118642-489302660 GCA_030015575.1 Agapanthus africanus
GGAAAGGCTAATTTACTTCCAGGCATAACCAGCTTATATATATATATATATATATATATATATATAACACTAATTTAATCACCTGTTTTTTTGATATAACATTCTTGATTTTGTTATATGAATTTTTAATTTATTTAATTAAGAATTTAAAAATTCGAGAATAAACTAATCAGTAAGCAAAAAAATTATTTCCACAATGATGAAATTTTTTCTGTTATGCTGATAATTAAATTAGGATTTCAATTTGAAGACCCCTATTTATTTATGCAAAATTTTAAGAAAATCGACCAAAAGAAATCTCACCCGAAGCAAGATTGAAGTTTTCTACAAACCTAACTTGACCGTCGATCTCCCTCATCCCGCAAGTCGAAATCAACACTTTTGCTATTACTAAAATTTAGAAACAAGATCACTATAAAAAAATATTTTTGTTTTGAAAATCATTAATATAACTTAATGTTCAATATATAGTTTGATAATTTTAGTTCATAAAAAATCCAATCATAAAATTAGGTCAAAAGCCATTTTTAAAAACTAATTTTTTCTATGCATATTCAGACTTTGGTATAACTTTAAAATTTGTTAAGTATTATTTAACTTCTTATAAATTTACCTCAAATTTTCTGAACTTATTGAATATATAGATGAAAGAAAAGGGGATCTTTGCTATTTACTGCTGCTTGGCAACTTTATCTCTGATCTTGTTCGCTTGTCTTGTCAAAGTATCCACTGATTCTAACATTCCCTTCTCAATTCTCGACTGGAATTTAATGTGTTAGAGAGATAAGGGTTTGGTGGTATGAAAAATTTAACATTTTTTGCGCGTGTTACACAAGCACAATTACACACACGTGCGCTAGCTGCGCGCATATGCATGTATGTGTGTGTTTGCGCGCGTGTGTATGTATATGTGTACATGTGTGTGTGTAGGTATACACACACCCACGTGTGTGCGTGTGTATATACACATACACATATACGTATATATACGCATACACATATACGTACGTGTGTGTATGGGGAAGGCTAATTTACTACCGGGCATAGCCGGCTTATATATATATATATATAGATATATAGAGAGAGAGAAAGAGAGAGAGAGAATAATGGAGGAAAGAGGCCATAGGAGGGAATTTCCTCCTATGGCGTCGAAAAACACACTCTCCATCGTATTTTCCGACGATCGGAATGCATCATTTTCATCGTTATCATCTAAGATGTGGGTACACCAAATTTCATATGATTCTACAACTTTTTCATCGTTGAATTAGTGGGTTCAAAATTTGCGGTTTACTGACAGTAGAACTTTTTACATTGCTAAATCAACGATGAAAAAGTTGTAGAATCACATGAAATTTGGTAGAACTTTTTAAATTGCTAAATCAACGATGAAAAAGTTGTAGAATCACGTGAAATTTGGTGTACCCACAGCTTAGATGATAACGATGAAGATGATGCATTTCGATCGCTGGAAAACGCGACGGAGGGTGTGTTTTTTTTGACGCCACAGGAGGAAATTCCCTCCTATGACATCTTTCCTCCATTATTCTCATATATATATATTACACCATTTGTTTCTCATGCATGACAAATGATGTGCACTTTTTGTCATTTTCAAGATAAGATAAAGTAGAAAATCTTGTAAAAATCCTATGAGACTTTCTCTCTCTTTGTAATAATCGATCCCCTATTTAATTACAAAGATTCTCTATTTTCTCTCTCATTGAAAATGACAAGAAATACCCATCATTTATGCATGCATGAGAGGTAAATTAAGTAATTATCCACATGTATAACTAAAATGGTTATTCCCTAGGAGTAAATTAGCCTCCACCATATGTGTGTGTGTTCACGGATTTGTGATATAAAACAAAATCAATTTTTTTTTTATAAAATCCAAATATAATCTTAGGATTAAAATCTTTTTCATATACTATAGAGATAGTCTATGTACATTAACTAATTTTTTAAAATTTACTTTTAGGTTATATCTTTTTAAGTTTTTATCATAATTTGCTAAATTAAGTTTTATGGAAATCAATTTTTTTTTTATTAATTTAATACTAGTAGAAGAATTAATCAACATTAAATTATTAGATAAAATAAAGAATTTATTAATAATAAAACCAGGTTAGAAAATTTATTAAGTATATAATTTATTATGAGCAGGAGTAAATTATATAGTTTTTCCACATATATATCATAATTTTAATTATTTCATGCAAGTCTTGTTATTATTATAAACTATTTATGTTCATGCATTAAACTATATTTCATATGATTAATAAAAGATGAAAATGAAAATGCGGTGAGCCGAAAATCTCAAAATTGATTCCATATGATTAATTTCCATCATTTATGGTGGCCTACAGTTGCAAAAACATAAGTTCTAACCCAAATTTAATGTATACAGAGTAATGTAGTTTTAATATTATATACATATTTTCCAATTCTAATAATATCACAGTGATTATTAGCATGACATGCGTCAAGACAATTTTTAGAAATTTTGGAAATTTTTTGTAATTCTATTTCTAACTAATTATATCTTCTCGAATCTTTAAAATCTCTAATAAACTAATTATTAATATCTTATACAAAAAAAAGAAGCATTGTCAATCAGGATTAATCGCAAACAACAATCAACGTTTAATCAACCCGATGTTGAATTAATCACCGAATCTTCTCATATGAAGATGATGAATAACACTAACTAGTCTTATTATAATCTTCTTTAAATCATGTATGTGCATCGTACATGCAAATGTTAGTGGTTTGTATATGAATAATTTAGCATAAATATATTAGCTTTATCATATCTATACAAATATTAACCATTCTACAACAAAAGATTTGTGATATAAAATCAAATCAACTGTTTTTTTATAAAATCCAAATATAATCTGGGCATAAAATCTTTTTCATATACTATAGAGAGAGTCTATATATATTATCTATTTTTTAAAATTTGTTTTTAGGTAATATATTTTTTCAAAGTTTTTAGCTAGTTTGAGTTTAATGGAAATCAAATTTGCGATATAAAATCAAATCAACTCATTTTTTTTTTATAAAATCTAAATATAATTTTGGTGTAAAATCTTTTTCATATACTATAGAGAGAGTGCTAAATATATTTTAAAAAGATTAAAAAATTTCCATAAAACTCAAATTAACAAACTATGATAAAAACTAAAAAATTTAGTGGTATGGATAATATTTTGGTATGAATAATTAGCTGGTATGAAAAGTCCACGAAATGGAAATCAAATCTGTTATATAAAATAAAATCAAATTGATTTTTTTTATAAAGTCTAAATATAATTCTGGCATAAAAAGCTTTTTCATAAACTATACAGAGAGCGCTAAATATATAAAAAAAAGATTGAAATTTTTCCATAAAACTTAAATTTGCAAATTATCATAAAAACTTAAAATTTTGATGGTATAAATAATCGTTTGATATGAATAATTAGTTGGTATGAAAAGACCGCGAAAAACCTCTCCAATTTGCTTTTAGGAATGCTATAAATATAGATTAAGAGTAGATTACATAAACATCATCAAGCCTTCGGGGGGAAATTTAGACCAGTATTGGAGGCACGTCCGATGCGTATGTGTATTTTTTGAATGACATATACACGTCTCAATGAAGAGTTTTGTAAGAATTTGTATCCAAAAACATTGCATGTAAATTTCTAAATATGTCTATGGAATTTATATTAAATGAATGCGATTAGTGGTAATATTTGAATTGAGAAATTTATGACTCGTGTAAAATAACAAAGATATAAGGACTAATATATAAATTTGCAAGGCATGCCTCTTTACGGGTTTTGGAGCATGAGAGTGAACGTATAATGAATGTGCATGTGTGAGAGAGAGGGGGATAGAGAGAAAGAGATTTGTTGACTTTTCATTTATCAATTTTTGTTTTTTGTTTCCCTAGAAGAAATAAAAAGAATGAATGAGGTGTACATCTTCTATTCTCGTATTTGGCTATATGAATTTTGTCATTTATTCAATTTTTTAATTTGCAAATTAATGACAACATTTAAAAGACCGCTAGTCATCTTTAGTATTATAACTAGAATGCTAGTCATCTTTAGTATTATAACTAGAAGTCTCTTAGATGATATCATTAATTAACAAAATAGAAAATAGAAAAATGATGAAATTTAAATAGCTAAAGTTGAGAGCTGGAGATGTCCATCTTATCCATCATAAAAGATAAAAGTAAGAAAATGACAAGTTAATAACCCTCTCTCTCATTCATTACACATTCTCTCTCATCCAAAGACCAAAAAGAGATATCTTTTTTAAATTCATACATAACCTCTTATATATTTGTTATTTTATATAACACACAAATTTCTCAATTCTAATATTACCACTAACCGTATTCATTTAATTTAAATTTAGAAAATCTATAGACATCCTTAGAAATTTTCACGTAATGTTCAGGATAAAATATATAAAAAATCACACACACCTACAGTGCGATGTATATATGTTGTTTAAAATAAATACATGTGCATCGCACGTACAAAAATGCTAGTAATAGTAAAAATAACCACCGAACTTTTAAAATGTGATGAAACCCTTTTTGCACTGTCAACGTTGTCTGAAAATGCTAGTTTCTTCATCTCGTTTTAAGGTATGAATGGACAGAATAACCCCAAATTTACCTTATCCCAAATTGAATTAAATATGGTGTAGTCTAACACTTGAGTATTTATTTTATATTTTTTACAAGAATACCATTTAAGGAGGGTTCATGCTTTTTATAAAATTTAAATGGTGCTATCTTAGAATTCATAAAATTTCTACGGTCGCTTGTAAAACTTACCATAAGGTTGCACTTGGTACATGGGATAGAAGATTACCGGGAATCCTCACATCCCTGGGAATGTGATGACCGGTCATCCAATTCCACAGAATCTTGTATTAATGTACTAGGTACATTTTAATCATCTACAGTAATATATGCACGTGCAATCGTCGACCGACGGCAACCGGCGGACGACGGAAGGCGAGGCCGGCGGCGAACGACGGACCACGAAGGATGCTGGTGGTGGGCGACGAGGGGGTTGGCTGGTCGGCAGGTACGAGAGAGGCCGGCGGTGGGTGGCAGACTGTCATGGCACATGTCGTGTTAGATGGAATATTTCGTGGTAATTTAGGATAGACACATGTTTCGGATAATAAGATTTCCATGAAATGGAGTCATTTGGTTACTATGGTAATCTTATATTCCTAGAAATGCTTTTTACACCTAAACAAGTATGATAATATTTCATGGAAATTTAAGATTACCATTTACACGAACACCTATTAAGCGCACCCTTAATATCAATCCAACTAACTTAACCATACTTGTGTTTTCTCTCCATCCCAGCCGAAACCAATCAATTCCATGTGAAAACCCAATTATTGTCTTCAATGTCTCTGTAAAACTCATACTTCTCATCTTCGGTTTCTCAATAAAAACCCTGATTACGGTCGCTGATTGTTTGGATGAGCTGTAATTTGTTTATTTCTCATTCAAAGTAATTGCAAAAAGTAAGCCTTTTGGCTTTAAATATTTCGTCTACCCCCACCCAAAAAAAAACTAATACTAGTATCTCCATTTCAAAATGTAAATCCATTTTTGCTTTTGCACATATATTAAGAAAATTTAAATATATGATTGCATGAATGCAAATTCTAACCCTATTAAAGTTCATTGTTTTTTTAGTAGTTGAATAAGCATGAAGCTAATTAAGGAATTTATTAAAGACACTTTAGGAAATCAGGTAGTAAATGTGTCTTGGTAATGAAAAAGATTATTGATACCGTAGAAGAACTTGTATATGGAAACAAAAAATGATAAAATAGGATTCTTGATACCTGTAGAAGGACTTGTATACCTTTAGAGCATGTTTGGATACACCGTTTCCTTAGAATTAAAAGCGTAGATTACTTTTATTAATTTAGAGGGGGGAAAAATACCCAAATAGACCCATTCCACAGGATAATAAAAATTAGCTCTGACTCGATTATTTTTTTCTTGAACTTTCTTTATCTTCTCTCCTAAAAAACAGCGTGTCTTTCTCTTTCTCACCCATCTCTCTTCTTTTTCTTTATGTTATTTTTTCTCTCATCCACCTAAATAGGCATCTCTCTTACCTCATAAGGAATTCATCCATGGTCTTTTCTCCAACACCACCCTCTTTGAATAATATCCGCCACGTTTAGAGCACTATCTACCTTTCTGTCTTCTATCTCTCCACAGCATATTTTTCTTCTTAAAACTTGACAAACCCTAAATTCCCAATTTCAAAATCACATCAATCAAGATAAGATTCATAAGTACTATGCAAACCCTAACATCTTATGTTATTTGTAATTATGACTCCTGGTAGATTCAAAAACCTTATTTTCTCTTTTGATTGTCCATTTGTGGATATCATGCTTGTGTTAGATGATATTTTTTTATGGTGACCAAATTATAAAAAAAACTGTATACAGGCATATTTTAATCAAATGAGAAAACATAAATCAATTAAAATTGTCATAAGATTATATAGATAAAATATCTATTCGAATGAAAAAGATTTCTTGGCAAACCCTTATCTCAAAACCATCCAAACATGGAATTTCACTTTAGGAATGCATGTGCCTTCCAGGATATTTTATTCTCAAATTAAATCCTAACCATCCAAACATATCCATAGCGAGTTTCATTTACAAAGACCTATTACCGGCCAATTAAGAGCATTACATTTTTAGTTATTAGCCAAGTCGATCCCTCATGGCGTAGTGATCAATGATACTAAAAATAGCATAATAAATGAAGGCGGCTATGACTACTATTAATATCGTCATTCATAATCACAATCAACCAGCTTGGCAGTTATTTACAATAAAAACATCTTTTACAAACAAGCCGCATGGTAGTAGATGCTTTGGCCGCATCTCGGACCCATACAACAAGAGCCTTATAGACATCTCGGTCGTGGGGTCGGTTTACAATTTCTCAGCTCTTACGGGGGTTGTGCTGCGGGTAAATGCACGGGCATAACAGTGGGTTGATGCCTTACCCCCCTCCTCGACATGGCTAAAGATGCCATGACTCAAACCGCACATCGTCAACCCTATATCGGGAAGGGCTCGGGAGTCATAGGTGTTGGTAGAGTTTAACTAACGGTGAAGGGCTTGCAGTCAACATCATACTATCTACAACAACTACTTAAAAAGATGGATTAAGGCATAAAAGTGATATGATATTGATAAGAGGAGTTTTTTTATTGATCAGTTGAAAGTCGTTGATATTTATAGCCTTGTTGAGTAATAGTTATGCCTATAATTATTGCTACAACTCCCCGTTATCTCTATAATCGTGGCCACGCAACCTTAATTGTATGGCGTAATCCCCAATATTCTAGTGCACGTCTTTTCATGACAACTGTCTCGTTAGCCTAAGCCCACATCTAATTTTAGGGCACATCTAATAGATACAGACTTATTATACGATCCGATCGCATGTGATGCGATGACATGCAAAGCATGTGCACATGGCTTAAGGCCATCGCATGCGATGCGACATGTGCAAAGCATGTGCGCATAGCAAAGGCCATCGCATGCGGTGCGAATACAGGCAAAGCACATGTATGCATTATCAGTGTGCAAGTACTTAGTTAAGCTATCTTTAGAAGAAAATTTTCTATCAATTTACAGACAAACAAATCAAACAAAATTGATATTTGGATCAATAATCCAATGGTGTGCAAGCACCCTAAATTGATACAAGTCAATTTAAATTTGTTTGTTGATCACAAACTTAAACAAACAATCAAAATTGATTTGGGGATCAACAATCCAATGGTGCGCAGGTATCCTAAATTGATATAAATCAATTTAAATCAGTTTGTTCATAACAAACGCGATAAATCAAACAAAATTGATCTTTGGATCAATGATCCAATAATGCGCATGCATCCAGAAATTGATATAGATAAATCAAAATCAAATTAAGATAAAAACTCACATAATTGTTGGGAACAAACCCTAACAATTCTTCTCCTGTAAATAGGAACCTCCCAACAATGAAGAGAGAATTCTGATCTTTTTGCTTTTTGGAGGATTTCTGATCTTTTTGCTTTGTCAAGAGAGAGAGAGAGAGACCGACCCATAAACTAAAGAGCTTTATTCATCTTCTATGCTAAAACCAAAATTTTCTTCGAAGAAAACCTTAGTTAATGAGATAATCAGAAAAAAAGAGAAAAGAGGACACTCTCTTTTCATAAAAGCTATTGCTTTTTCAATGAAGCCAGTGCTTCTCTAAAATAAAGATCAAACGATCTTAGAGCTTTTCTCTCTCCTTCAAAAAGCCATTACTTTTCATGAGAGGTCTATTTTAAGGTCTAAGATTTTGGGCAGAACCTCTATTAAAAGATAATCACATCATATAAAACCGAAGCTATCGCTTCCTTGAAAGTTTTTATTTTCATAAAATTTAAATGCATTATACAAACAACAGAGAATTTAATCTCTATGAAAGCTAAACCTTTCTTTGTGATAGTGCGCACCCTGGATTAGGGTGTAATCTATTTCCATGCGCATCATGTGATCTGCACATACGCATAACCTGAAACCAAACAGATGCGCACCCCATATAAGTATGCATCATATTCTGATTCGCATTCTATACAGATGCACATCTAACCCAGATGCGCACCACATATAGATACGCATCATATACTCATGTATGCCCTTCTACATGAGAAGCACGTGCGCACTCTATGGTGCACATGCGCACCTGACCAGCAAACCATAGCTTGGATACTTAGTCAATATACTTTAAATAACTGATTAAGTTGATCTTAGTTTACAACAAAACTAACGATCCTTAATTAAAATATCTAAGTTGATCTTAGTCACATATACGACTAATGATTCTTAGCCCATATCATCTAAATTTATCTTAGTCTCATATAAGACTAACGATTCTTAGATCAAACTCATGTACCTTGAACTCATGGAAAATATGACCTACGTTCAACCCCAAATCTAATATATACGGATTTATACTAATCCGCACCCTACGGGCGACGATATATATTAGTCTCCGTATACAATCTAAGGACAACCCAAAATAAACAAACTATAACACGACACACGAAGATTTCTGGAGTAGAGAAAGTTGTTATCACTTGGCGACAACGTAATTAACTACAGGGGCTTGTGCCTGCAGGAAAAAGCGTCCACACAATCAAAAAACCCTCATCATTGAAGGAGAATTTGAGAAGTTCAGCTACAACAGCCGCATCCATCAAAACCATTGATATATGGTGCTATAAATCAACTTAGTGTCTTTGGAGAGGTGGATGGATATGTTCCAAATAGTATCTGCCCCCGTATTCAGGCTGGATGCACTCCCCGCGCCTCAGTCCGGTTTCCAGTGGTAAACAGATTTTGGCACGCTCAGTGGGACCTTTTTTCTCTTTCCACTCCACACTTTGTATATCGTGTTTCGCGAACCAATCGCGGTATTTATATGTTTATATTGCCCTTGGATATTTGGGTTACTAAAGTTGGTGTTTCGTTTCCATGCAGATGGTATTATTCAACATGAAGTGTGATTGCGCAACAAACTTTTACGCCGACATCACCTCGTCTGGTGTGATCATGTCTGGGCAGGTTACGACCCCATTGCTGTGCATTCCGATGGCTCAGGTCCAGCAGACATTGAATAGGCTCCAGTTCGGACAATTTTCTCCACTTCCCACTATTGGTGCATCAACGCCAAGGGAGGAAATTCCAAAGAAGTCGGTCTTTGATAGGATGGCTACTATCTCCACAGGATTTGCTGACAAACCTGCCAAATCTGAAAGTTTGGTCTTCGATAAATTGGGCTCAAGTTCTGTGGTCCTCCTGGAAAAGAAGCCCATGATACCTAAGAAGGCGGTCTTCGAGAGGCTAGCCCTCCCAGCTTCCGAGGCATCTAAGAATGCTGCACTCCTAAGGCGATCTGTCTTTCGCAGATTGTCCCCTCAGACTACCTCTTCGCCAGCAACAAAGAGATCCGTGTTTAAGCGCTTAACACTGGCTGAGGTCCCCAAGCAACACAGGGGGCATACTGAAGAATTTCCTAAAGTTGAAGAAGTTCCTGTCACAAGAGCGGTTCGGCGTCGCTACTGGCGTTAATAGAGACAGGATGGAGGCAGTTCTCCATCTGGGTTAACACTACCGGCCCCTATGTCGATCATCCACACTGCTGTTCCAACCGGGAACAGTTTCGAACCCTTGAAGATAGTGAAGAGCAACTCGCCCACCGTAGTGCTCAAGAAATCTCCACCACCTATAGAAATATCATGGGAATCCAAGTCTGTACACTCATCCCTACGACTATCCTTGACAATCCATAGAATTTCGAAGGAAGTTCAAGGATCCGCCATCGATTCAAGCTATTCTCCTTAGGTCAAGAAGCTGAAGAGTCAACCACATCGTAACAATTCTCCTCCTAACACCAAGATTGTTCTCCCCAAGACGGCCCGTCACAAAAGCGGGAGGCCGGAGAAGGTTCATACGCCCGAAGCAAACTCCAAGGCCCGATATTCTAAACGCCCTAAGTCTGGGGGCATGATAGTTCATACCGTCTATATGATGAACTTCAAAGAAGATAGTCATACCTCCGTTTCCCATAGACCAATCACCAGGTCTATAACAAAGGATCAACAAAAACTACAAGAAATAGAGGCTCAAGTGTAACAACCCCAAAATCTTTATACATTTGTATTATCCCTCTTCAATAATATACCGTATTTATTTGTACTTGGTATTTTCCTTTTTCTATTAAATTTATTATTATTTTATTCCTCAATCTATTATGTATTTTTTTCTAGGTACAATTTCTTTTTCTTATATTTAAGTTTTTAACTTCTCATTCTTATTTTTCGTTTCATAAATATTTAACCCAAATCCATTATTCATATTCTCCACAGCCCATCTAAAAAGCCCATTTTCTTTTTAAGCAACATCATATATTTAATTCTAATTAAATATGTGCATGAACAACCTTATAGCTCATTGGTTAAGCCCTTGCATTGTTATTCCATAAGTCACATGTTCAAATCCCCATTCTTGCAATTATTTTTTATCATTTTTTATTCTGAGATTAATGGAGGAAAGAGGCCATAGGAGGGGATTTCCTCCTATGGCGTGGAAAAAATACAACCTTCACCATTTTTTCCGACGATCGGCACCCATCATCATCATCGTTATCATCTAAGATGTGCGTACACCAAATTTCATGTGATTCCACAACTTTTTCACCGTTGATTTAGTGAGTTCAAAATTAACGGTTTACCGACAATAGAACTTTTTACATTGCTAAATCAACGGTGAAAAAGTTGTAGAATCATATGAAATTTGGTATACCCACATCTTAAATGATGACGATAAAGATGATGGGGGCCGATCGTCGGAAAAATTGGTGGAGGGGGTATTTTTTCGACGCCATAGGAGGGAATTCCCTCCTATGGCATCTTTTCTCCATTATTCTCTTTTATTCTTCTCATAACCTACAAATGAGACCTTTCATTTCCAAAATGAATGGTGACCTTTCATTTCTCTTTTAATTCTCATGTTAAATGCATATATTATTATTCATCATTACACCATCTTTATTTGTCCTCCTCTATCTTTTCCTTCCTCACATTTTTTATCTCTCACTTCTTCCTCTTCACCTAGAGTCCATGAAGAAGAACATGAAGAAGTCTTCAAGAAGGTCTCGCTACTAACGCGAGACTATCGGCGGATAGACAAGCCCGGTGACAATACCGGCTTGTGCATGTAAGTCCCTTCTCTCTAAAACATTCTTTACAAAATGTAACAACCCCAAAATCTTTATACATTTGTATTATCCCTCTTCAATAATATACCGTATTTATTTGTACTTGGTATTTTCCTTTTTCTATTAAATTTATTATTATTTTATTCCTCAATCTATTATGTATTTTTTTCTAGGTACAATTTCTTTTTCTTATATTTAAGTTTTTAACTTCTCATTCTTATTTTTCGTTTCATAAATATTTAACCCAAATCCATTATTCATATTCTCCACAGCCCATCTAAAAAGCCCATTTTCTTTTTAAGCAACATCATATATTTAATTCTAATTAAATATGTGCATGAACAACCTTATAGCTCATTGGTTAAGCCCTTGCATTGTTATTCCATAAGTCACATGTTCAAATCCCCATTCTTGCAATTATTTTTTATCATTTTTTATTCTTCTCATAACCTACAAATGAGACCTTTCATTTCCAAAATGAATGGTGACCTTTCATTTCTCTTTTAATTCTCATGTTAAATGCATATATTATTATTCATCATTACACCATCTTTATTTGTCCTCCTCTATCTTTTCCTTCCTCACATTTTTTATCTCTCACTTCTTCCTCTTCACCTAGAGTCCATGAAAAAGAACATGAAGAAGTCTTCAAGAAGGTCTCGCTACTAACGCGAGGCTATCGGCGGATAGACAAGCCCGGTGACAATACCGGCTTGTGCATGTAAGTCCCTTCTCTCTCCTTTTCCCCTCTCTTATTTTCTTCTTGTCATGCATCGTGAACCCCCTATTCTTTTCATATCATAATCCATAAGAGAAGATACACATAAACATATACATATACATATACATAAGTTTAGATATATATGATTCTATATGGTTTAATAATATCTTATTATCTCTTGTTCAAATTAAAGTATTTTTAATTCTTTCTTCATGATTATAAATGTTTATTACAAGTTGTGAGAACATAGATTTCATGCCACAATATATCTATAATGTCACATGAAATCGGTTTGTTTATTAAAAGAAAGGATAAAGCTTGCATAAAAATACTAGTTAATCTTTTTGCCGATTTTAGTATACACATCAATACCTTTAGGTTTAAAATAATTTTTAGACATTAATTTTTACTTCTGAAAATTTCATGGAATTTACATATGATAGATTATATTATTTTATACATTCTGTAAAAATTTTAGATCGATCCGCATAACGGTTTGTGAATTACATCGTATTTATTCACTGATCGTAAAACAGAAAACTGCAGTTATCGGTCAATTTCTAGGACACATAACTTGGTATACCGGTATCCAAATGGAGCAAACTCAGGTGTTTTTGATATCTACATCGAATGATCTAGATTTTCTTAGTTTTATAGTTTTACCGAAAACCTATCTAAGATAAAGAAAACTGCATTACAATATTAAGTGACGGATCTGGACAGAATCTGTTCCGATTCGCACACTGTTTTTAAATTGGACATAACTCGAACACCCGATATCCGTTTGTGACAAAATTTAGATGTGTAGATGCACCATTGATAGAACTATAATTTTATGTATATTATATTACGTAGGAATGCATGAAACAACCTGATATAGGCTTTGCAATAGAATATATAGTTGCTGTCCAGAAATCTGAATTTCTGTTTTAAACGCTGATATTAAAATGATCATAACTAGATCTTTAGAAATCCAAATCATGTGAATCTTGGTGTTTTCGATAAGTTCATTGAAACACCTAAAATTTTCTAATAATCTTCGTAACCTGAAACCCGATTAAAATTAACTCAAACTGCGTTTTAAAAATATGTGATGGTGCCGAATAGATTCTGATCTGTTTTACGCGACGATACGAAAACATATATATCTCTCAAACCGGTAGTCGTATTTAGGTGAAACTGGAACTTACGCATGGAAAACACTTAGAGCCATATTTTTGTTTATGTTCTCACATTCGTTTGACTTGATTAATTAGTCGTACATAATATTTCTTTACAGCATTGTTTTTGGTAGTTACTCGTATAATATACTTGACTCATTTCATGCTATTCGAACATGTATACATATTTATCTTGATCATTAAATTGCTATATATACATAAAGACGATAATAATTACTTGAGGTGTATTTTGAAAACTATACAATATTACTTTTTACAATAAACCCCCTCAAGTTTTATAAATTACAATAAGGCCCCTAACAAATGAAGAACTTCAAATTATCTTCTCTAGTCTGACTCGGGTTAGAGTCTGACTATTTCTGACTTGAATATAATTCAAGTCAATCTATATTCTTTATATTTCAACTCAAGATGAATACATGAATCTCAGAATCCAGTTAACAATCTATATAACTTGACTGAACCGAACCATGGATATTCCTTTTACATGATTCCCAGTATTCCATTTACATGACTCTATGGTTATATCCGTTTCCTGATATCATGGTTTCGGTCAGTCAGTTAATTACTCATACAATCAACACAATTTTACAAGATAACAATACAAACAAGACATCGCGGGGTTTAAGGGGTAGACTGGTACGGAATATGTTAAAGGTGGCACGAGGTGGTCACTTAAGATGTAATTACATCCATGCCGTTGTTCCGTGGTATTATCGACGGAGCCTTGTACTACAGGTTACCAAAGTCCCCGGTGTAAGTGGGACTCCCCTCGTATACACTGGCATCTTCTGTACCAGGCTACAAACAACAGCGTTAATACAACATTACAATATTATAATACAACATTAAAAGCTACACTCTCCCTCTCTTACTCTCTGTCTATTCCTCTCTTATCTTTGGGACTTACCGAGCGACCTGTTCGCTGATGACATTCTATTTCTCTCTTCTTTGAATGTCGTCAGGTGCGTTGGACCAAGTTGAGACCGAGCCTACAAGTGAAGATTTGGAGGAATTCCAGGAAGACCCAGAGCTCTAGACTTTGTACTTGCTCTTCTCAGTATTTCTTATATTATGCCATTGTTTAGGCATTGCTTTTCAGTTCAGATGTATTTCCATTTCATGCATTGTAAAAAAGAATGTTATTAATAAAAGTTGCTGTTATTTTCCATCTTTTGTCTCTTGTGATTATTTTATATTGCTTAGTTACGCTTAGCGTATGTATTTCTGAGTAAATACGTAGCGGGCCTCGTCGCGTCCACTTCGCCGTACACTGGGAAGCGGGGCGTGACATCAAGCGGCGGAACTCATGACTTCACCACTTAATACAAATCTGGACGACGCTTTCGAAGAAAGGACAAGTCAGGAGTCAAATACTGACTACATGAGGTGCGTCCTCGAGAAAAGAGATGAAAAGGCTGCAAAAATGAATGTTAGGATGGACAAGATGACCCGCCTATTTCAAAGCATGGTCGGGATGATAGCTCAGGCCGAACTGCCAGCACAGAAACCGCTGGTGGATATTACCGACGATAAGGTGGACACATCAAATTCTCCGCAAATCCCACCAGTAGCGAAGGAGGAGATGATCTCCAAGTCACAGCTGGATGAATATATTGCCCAACAATTCAAAGCACATCAAGCCAATGAAGTTGCAAGCAAACTGATCAAGACTGGTCGACTATATCCAGCATGGTATGACCAAATACAGTAACTGCGAGACGATCCCGACGTTCCCTATATATGTCACGCCCTGCTTCCCAATAGGCGGAAACGGTGACGTGGCAAGCCCGCAACGTATTACTATAAAAATACGTTAAGCGAAATTAAGCAATATAATAATGAGCAAGAATGACAAGAGTAATAAAATGAAATAGCAACTTTATTTATATTCAACTTTACAAACAACTATTTGAAAATAAAAAATACAATAATAAAAGCAAATGCCTAAACAATGGCATACTGAAAGTAAGTGGAAGCTGGAAGGAGCTAGTAGTCAGGCTGAACTGTAATCTGGTCCAAGTCTTCCTGGCTCGGCTCTACGTCTTCAGAGTCCGGTCCTCCTAATGAATATTCCAAAGAAAGAAAACAAAGAGGAATATTGTCAGCGAACTAACGCTCGGTAAGTCCCAAAAGAAGAAAGAGAAGATCGTATATAATGTGAAATGAACAGAGGATAAGTAAAGTTATATATGATCGTTCACAGGTATAAAATAGTTATTCTAACGTGGTTATTTGTAGTTTGATAAGGAAGATATTCATGTATATGAGAGGAGTCCATCTTACCCCGTAGACTATGGTAACATGTAGTACAAGGCTCTGTCATAACCCACGGGACAACGACACGTGAATTCATGTAGGTGTTTTTTAAGTGACCGCTCGTACCACGATATACGTTCCGTACCAATCTACCCATTTATCCCACGTATTGTATTGTATAAGTTAAGATTATAGGTCTTGGCCGAATCTATGGATATAAAATATACAAGTTCATGTTCAAGATATAATCATGTATTCAGATAGTCATGTCAAGTTCATATCAAGTTATAACCATAGTTCGGTCAAGTCGAGTCAAGTATTCAAGTTTGAGTTTGATATTTGAATTCATGTGTTCAGATTCATGATCAAGTATTCAAGCTTGTATTTGATTTTGGATTTTGGTTTGAGATTGGATTCATGTTGGAATTAGAATCTTATCAAAGGACTTTGTTCTTGCAATATATTAAGTTCGGGAGTAATCGGCAACTGCTGCACATGGACGGCAGGATTTGTGTTTTTTTCTAAGACAATTGCCATTGATAACTCCATTAAATTGTCTAACCTGAATAGACAGCACCCACTTTCTCCGGCTCCCCGTGGCTCAAGAGAATTGATCCCACTTAAACGTATATTAATCTAGAGTCCTTAAATATTGTTTGTATATTTGGAGGGATTTTTATGAAAATTACTTTAATATAGTTTAAAAATAAATCTCGATGGTGATTTATAATATTTAGGGTTTTCATGAACATGTATTTAAATTTAAATGGTATTTTAGTGATGAAGCTTAGCATTTTTAAAAGTTTATGGTATTTTATTGAAAACTAGCTTTTTTGGAAACTTGATGGTATTTTATTAAAAATTTTAAATCTTCATTTTTAAAATTGTAGTTCATAGCATGTTTTTATTGAAAATACGAATTCATAGTTTTATATAATTTTCCAAAATTTAGTTTTTACTTAGAAAATTCGTATTTCTTAAAAAACCGTATTTTTATTTTCTTTCGAGACCGAATACTCCGTGCGGAGTTCTGCATCTCGCTCTATTGTCCTAAGTGTGTGCGATAATCCACACCATCTATTAGCGGGTCCCCTAACGAGGGTTGTAGAGGCGTAATTACCAAGGATTTAAAAATCTCGATTAAAAGAAACCCGTTTTGAATAGATGTGGTATTTTAATGAAAAACTTCTTCTTTGAATTATCCATATACTTAGAATACCGTGCTATGAAATCATAGTGTGCGTGTGGGGTAGGTCATTACCCCGTAAAGTTTTCCTAAATGTATTTTTAACGATTATCGAAATAAGGGTTATACTAATGTTCATGGTATTTTAATGAAAAGTTCGTTATATGATTGTTTCACATGGAAATTTTGGTTAAACTCAAAACTAAATGATTGTAAACAAAGTTACAAGTAATGTGAGAAAGTTAGTTTGACCTATTTTATTTTAAAGAAGGGAGTTCTAAGGTTAAAATAACAAGTATCGGAGTTAACTCCACTTTACCGACATGTTTTTAAAAGATGATTGGAGATGAAAGAAAGAGAGAGAAAGGGACTTACTCGCCGTGCAGCGTTGGGAAGAGCTTAAAGAAATGAGGGGGATTTTCGTGGCGCTGCGGAAACTCCGGAAACGATTTCGATCTTCGATGGAAAGAGCTTGGTTGCCAACTCCACTTGACTCCACTTGTACTTAGGAACTTTTGGGATAATTTTTCTAGAAATTTTCACAATATGGGAGCTAGGGCATAGGGTGGTATTTATAGTGAAGAATTAGGGTTTGGGAATTAAAAATTTGGATTAAAAGAATTAAAATGGTGTTAAATGATGAATTAAAGGCCACCGTTTAATTGCAGGAAAATCAAATAGTGCAGGGGAGTCGAGGGGAGTCGAAGGGTTGTGTGTGCAAAGCACGAAGTCATTTGGGCTCAATCGGACCGCCGGCGCCGGCCATATGAAGGAAATGGGCAGTCGGATCAAGGGCAATTGTCTCGAGATTCGTGCCACGTGGTATAAACACTGTTTACTCACTTTTTGCGCATGTTTGATTTTTCTAAAGCTTTTCGTTTCTCCGTGAATTGCATGTGCAACTCTTGGGCATCCAAAAAATTAAAAATAAAAATCTAAAAAAATAATTGTGTCTGATGGGATTCGAACACACAGGCCATATCATAGCAGTGTAGAGACTTTACCAGTGAGCTACAAGTTGTTTCTTGTTTTTATTTATCAAAAATAACCTATAACTCTTATATAGGCTATAATACCCTTTTCTGTATAATAACAAGAAATTTTTGTACAGGAATTTCCGAGTCATTACATTATATAAAGGAACCAGTAATCCGAAGCAGCATATCACTCAATTTAGATACAAGTGTGGTAACACTGGAGGCAACGATATTCTGCTCCTTCGTCAATTCGTTAGCAGTCTCTCGGACATAATTTTCTAATGGTATGCAGAACTTCCGAATGACTCCGTCAAGACCTTTGCTAAGATGGAGCTCCTTTCACGCGGAGGTTCGCTAGTGCAACTGAACGCACTACCGTGAATGCAACGAAAAGCCCAGACCAAACGAGACACGGGTCTAATATGAAAGTTCGTAGTACTCTCGCCTCTAACCGCGGCCAATGCGGAATCCAAAAACTAAAATTTTCATGGCACTAGAAACTAAAAACTCAAGAATCGAACCAAACACCTAAACTAGAACCATAACAAGATAGAAATCATAAGTTTTGTAGCGTCTTCATTTGCTCCAATTGGGTAAGACTCTAGCATGCTCTCAAGAGCTCCAGGCCGCATTTGCAAGCTGGTCTTCCTTCGCTGAAGATAATCCACCCGAGAGAACCGATCCAAGCTCCGGCTTCATCTAGTGAAGCAACCGACGCTTTAAACTCGTTAGGAATAGAGAGTGGGGATGTAGGAATTTTCCACTATTTCCCCCTCAAATCTAAGCTTAAGAGAGCAGGTGTAGAAGAAGGGGGAGGTGACGAGGAAAAATAACCATGATCAAGTGTTGGAGGAATTAGAGCATGAATGAATGAGGATAGACAGTAGAATGGCTTCACAATTTTTTACAACCATACAAATAAAATCTCATAACAATTTGTAATAAAATAATGAAGCTCATTTCTCTCTACATGTCTTCAATCATGCTCAATGCCATCTCACCCTCCACCTCATTTTATGAATATTCATAAATGAATATTCACAAATGAGCTGTCCATATTCTAGAACAAATTCCGTATAAATACGGAATACTACCCGTATACGTATCGAAATACATATATGCGTATTCGTATAAAAATACGAATAGCCAAGGGAGAAAATTAATAGTGAACAATAATACTAGAATACATATATTAAATATATATATATATATATATATATATATATATATATAAATTATTCAATCAAAACGTGATTTAATAATCCGGCTTAATCCTAAGCCGCTAGCATTATCAACCGTCCGATTAAAGTCCGTGTAGCCTATACACATCTTTAATCGGACACCTGTATGTTCCAACATACGTCATCTACATCATATCGTCTGAACCGGAAAACCCTTTATGTGGGACTCTAAAGACTCGTCAATATGCTGACAGTGGGTTTAACTGCAAGCACGTCAGCGACACTAGCTGTACATAAAGCCTACCCAGGTATTGAGCGAAAAGAAGGCCGATGAGTAAACTCATCTGTACCCCTACTGAGCCTGTCTATGACAATCTCCATACAGTCCGGTCTATTCGTTTAAGAGTATCGTATATCAGGTTTAGGGGGTGGATAAAGTCAGACCCCTAATAATGTGATATTTCATGTCGGTGTGAAGCCCATCACCCATTGAGAAACTACTGATCCAAATCAGTAATTCTCGTTTACCTTGGCCAAGGATTTCTGGTGATGGCCACCAGTGCACAGTGCGACATCTACCCCCAATACCGGGAGAGACGAATCCCCGACGATCCGCTCATTGTCTCCATGTGGCTCGGGACTGTACCCAACTATAACCTGTTTGCACAACTCTTTTGAGCCGTGGTAGGGTGGTAATCAAAGCACAGTAGGAACTCACATAAGAAAAATGATGATCTCAAGTTGACAGACTAACTTGTACTCATGTCACCTGAGAACTGCTATCTGACAATAGGTATAATACCATTTAGCATGTTCCCGGCGAGTTCGTCCAGTGTAACTCATAACCCAATGAGCACCCGTATACTATCTTAGGTGACCAACTGACACCAATGGATTATGAGACCGGCCACTACCCCTCGTCGGGGTCTCGAAAAGTATACACTGGACTACTACGGAGTATCGATGCCCAGTTTTGATACTCCTTCAACTAGGGACATTTAAGGATGTGCTTATGGACCACCCAACTCCCACGTATATGATCGCCATCATAATGCTGGTAGTCAAGTAAGAATCCTATGGGCTTTATCAACATGTAATAATGATCTATAATACCACATAATGCATGTACATGATGATTAAGTCAAACCAGATAATATACTATCATCTCGAGCAAGACTGTTCTACCCGTATAGGTCCTCCCTCAATCATCGTAATCGCCTGCCCGCGATTACAATAATTGACCTGAGGGTACTATATCCAACAATCTCCCACTTGCACTTAAAACTAATTATTTCGGTGTCGCATACGCACAGCCAGTGTGTTACCGAGCACCCAATTTCTCTACTAATCAGTTTCAAAAATCATGTTTGCGAGACGTTTGTGTTCGAGAAATAGCTTCAGTGAGGGGATTCGCTCCAATATTTCTATTTTTATCTCTCTATATCTCAACTTCGCGGAGAACGACTATCTCCCAAAATGAGTGATACATGTCTTAGAACTTGTCTGGATATCTGATGGGACCCTGTTCATAACATGAACACCAAATCCAACAAAATTCTTAGACTTTATCCAATTTGCTGATGTAATCAGCACCCAACGCCATGACCACCTCAGTATCCTGCTTGGAAATCTATCCAACATATTGCACCTCAAAAGAGGGAAAATAATTAACTTTGACAACCACTCTGTCATCTAGGCCACCTTGAAAGCCTGAAGCTATAACCGCCTCCTACAGGAGGCT
The DNA here is from genome assembly GCA_030015575.1 of Agapanthus africanus. Classification (NCBI taxonomy): domain Eukaryota; kingdom Viridiplantae; phylum Streptophyta; class Magnoliopsida; order Asparagales; family Amaryllidaceae; genus Agapanthus; species Agapanthus africanus. The sequence goes on from JASDDO010000012.1 coordinate 489,139,722, forward strand.
GCTGTTACCATATACCAAGAATATCCTCTTATATTCATAACTGCTTTCCAATATTTCTCCAGAATTGGATTAATATATATTTATTGCGGCTAGTGCAAATGCAATATCTGGTATGGTACTTGACAAAATATGATTGACTCAATTGCCTAAGCAAGTGATATGTCATTCATGCAAATCTCTCTCCTCATCTGTCTAGAAGACATCTCTTTAGAGAGAGTGACCCCACCACCTGCGGGTACACCACCATGCCAGGAGTCGTCCATTCTAAAATACTTTAGAATAATGTCAAAGTACCCGAATTGGGACACTTCCTAAATCTAGATCTAGTCACCGTAAGTCCTGATATTTAGTCCAGATCTTATGTGGAGAAACACATTCTGACAACCACAGTATAACCGATCGTATTATAGGAACATCACTTCCTATTAGGAGTACGCCATCCAAATACCAGGATATCACTCCCTATTACCTTCTTATCAGGTCCATCTGTTATTCTGATGAAGTCAAATTCTATGACTGTCACATCAAAAATAGATGATCTATTTCTGCCATACCTGCTTTAGTCTATAAATAGACATAAACTCCTGGCCCACCACGCTTCCACTGCTCCCACTGACTACAATAACCCTCTGGCAGAGTCATATACACATACACTTTTAAAGATAATTTAGAACGATGTTATAGTCATCCACCTGCCAGATCTCAAAGTTTAGGACAACAGTAGTGGCAAGGTTGGGTCATCAAAACCTCTATGTCACCGTCTTTGAGGAGACTAAAGTACCTCTCGGGTCTGGTCAGATATTAAAAGGATTTAAATATGTTTGGATCTAAGAAATATTTGGTACCCGGATTCTATTAGATTTAAGCGTAATAGATAAAAGTCAAAATAAAATATGGGATACTTAACCATATGGTGGCAGCTAGCAAATATAAATTATCTTTAACGTGTGGCTACCAGAAGATATAAGCATATGATTTAGATATTATATATATACATATATATTATACTAGATTCACATGGATTTAGTTTACAGATAAATATTAATAAAATATAAGCATAATGGGTTTCACACATGTGGGTCGGGTCAGATAACCATTTCTACTATTCAAATCAATTGCAACCCAAATAAATAAATAAAAATATATAAAGCAAAATTTAAAATACCGATTAGTATCTTATGAACGTGCTAGGGTGTTAAATTATACCCAACTACAAAAGAATTTTGTCCTCGAAATTCACAAAACAAGAAAAGAACAGTACAGATCTAAGGAAAGAGATGTGGAAACTTTTGTCGAATTTCGTCTTCATGTTCCCAAGTAGATTCTCCATGCGAACGATTCCCCCACGAAACAAGTTTTGAAGGGATTACTTTATTCTTGATAACCTTTTCTCGTCGATCCACAATAGCCATCGGTTGCTTTTCATAAGTCAAATGTTCTCTCACTGTCAGTTCCTAGTGATCAAAGATGTATGTCTCATCTCGAACATATTTGCGGAGTTGAGATACATGAAACCCATCAAGGATGGTGGTAAAACCAATCGATAAGCTACCTCTCCAATACGCTCAATGATATCGAAAGGCCCCACGAATCGAGGACTAAGGTTGCTTCGACTACCAAATCGGATTACTCCCCTAGTTGGTGATATATTCAAGAACACAAGATCACCAACATCAAACTCCAAAGGTTTTCTTCCAGTATCAGCCTAACTTTTCTGTTGATTTTATGCCACCTTCATATGATCACGTATCAAGTTAACTTTCTCCACAGTTTACACAATTAGTTCTAGTCCTCACAATCTTCTTTCTCCAATATCATCCCATCATACCGGCAAGCGACACTTACGACCGTACAATACTTCAAATGGAGTCATCTGTATAGTCGCCTGAAAACTATTATTGTATGAGAACTCCACTAAATGTAAATGATCCTCCCATGAACCCTTGAAGTCTAACATGCAAGCTCTCAACATATCTTCAAGAGTCTGGATTGTTATCTCGGACTGTCCATCTGTGTGAGGATGATAGGCCGTACTAAACTTCAAGCGAGTTCCCAAACTTTCTTATGGACTTCTCCAAAAATGAGATAGGAACCGGGTGTCATGATCAGAAACAATACTCACCGGTACTCCATGCAATATCATAATCTCCTGCATGTACCTCTATGCTAAAACCTTCGTCGACTGACCAACTTGAAATGGTATAAAACGAGTTGCCTTGGTCAGTCGATCGACAATCACCCATACCGCGTTATTGCCATTAGGACTTCATGGTAAGGCCATCACGAAATCCATGGTTATATGTTCCCACTTCCATCGAGGAATTGGAAGTGGTCGCAACAAACCGGCTACCCTTTGATGTTCAGCCTTGACTTACTGACACACCAAGCACCTCGACATATAACGAGCAATCTCTCTTATCATGCATTCCCACAAAAAAATGTTGTCGCAAATCTATATACATCTTCGTGCCTCCTGGATGTACCGAATATGCGGAACTATGAGCCTCCTTCATGACTTCTTCATGAACTTCTTCATGAACTTCTCCTTTAGGCACACATAAACGACTCTTATACCTCAAAGAACCATCTTCATGAATCAATAAATCCGTTCGAAGTCCTGCCTCTACTTGTCCTCAAAATCACTACAATCTAGGATTGTGCAACTGTGCTGCCTTAATGCATCAATCAACGATAACTGTACTTGCAACTGTATCAACTGTCCCAAAGAATCTGGTAGTACGATCTCCAACTCAAATTTCAGAAAATCGGCAATAATCCTCTTCTGTGAAGTCGACATCCGTATTGCTGACAACCAATTTAAAGCATCCGACACTACATTATGTTTCCCTGGATGATATTTTAGATCAAGATCATAGCCGGCCATCAGCTCCAACCATCTACGATGTCTCATGTTGAACTTTTCTATATGAATACGTACCTTAGGCTTTTGTGACCAGTGACCTCTTCTACCCTTTCGTCTAATAAATAGTGTCTCTAAATCTACAGCGTAAAATAAATGCTGCTAGCTCCAAATCATGAGTTGGGTAGTTCTTCTCAGAGTCTTTAATTGTCTCGACGCATAAGCTACAACCTTTTTATGCTGTATCAAAACACATCCCAAGCCTTTCTCAGATGCGTCACCGTGAATAACTAATCCTCCGGAACCATATGGCACTATTAAAATAGGAGTGGTTGTCAATCTTGGTGATCATTAATGGTCAAAATGCCATTAACGCAGATTCAATCATTAAAAAAGAAAAGGAATCAGCGCTTCACGTGAAAAACACGTGAGCGCCTAAAAGATTCCCAAAACAAAGGAATCAGTGTCTCATATGCTTCCCACGTGGGTGCTCAAAACAGAAGGCCAGCACCTCACGTGAAAAACACGTGAGCGCTAAGTAAAAGTGCTTAGCACGCCATATACAGCCAAAACTGCTGAGTGCTTAGTATTGATTGGGAAGTGCCCTGCTCCTCAAGTGAAAAATACGTGGGTGCCCAACAAAATAAAATGAGATAGCGCTGCACGTGCTCCTCACGCGGACGCCATATAAAAGTGCTTAGCATTATATATATTCAGTCAAAAGGACTGGGTGCTTAGCACCGATTGGGCAACACCCATAACTGAAGGCTTCACATGATACCCATATGAGCTCCAGAACTCCAAACAAGTGCTTAGCACTTTTGCATAAAAAAGGGGGCTGAACAAATAGAACCTAAATAAGTGCCTAACACTTTTGAACCAAAAAAAAGACCAAGCAGACCAAGCTCAAATTGGCTAAGTCTCTGAAAAGTTTTTTTCTTGCAGCTGAGCCCAAATGTTTTGTTGTTGGATCTTAAATAAAAATGATCCTTAAAATGTTACTACGTTGATCTTAGTCTCAAATAAAACTAACGTATCCTGAGTTAAAAATAAATTGAGCCCAAATGCTTATATATTTAAGTTGTTCTTAATCTCAAACTAGATTAACGGTCCTTAAATAAAACAAAACATTTTTGAAATAAAGGAATATATATAACCTAAGTTCAAAACCCAAACCTAAATCTAAAATATACGGATTTAGACTGATGCGCGCCCTATGGGCGACGACATAAATTAGTCTCCGTATACAATCTACAGGCAACCCAAAGTAAAAACAAACACAACATAACACGAAGTGAACTTCCGGAGCAGGAGAAAGTCGTTATCGCAACGCGATAACGTAATTAACTGCACGGGCTTGCGCTTGCAGGGAAAAGCGTCCCCACAATCAAAAACTCCTCACAAATGAGGGGGAATCGGATGAAGTCTGCTACCACGGTTGCATCAATCCAAACCTCCGATATACGTTGCTATAAATCAACTTGGTATCTTCGGAGAGGTGGATGGATATGTCCAAATAACATCAGCCCCTAAATTCAGGCTAGACGTCCTAACGTCTCAGTCCGGTCTTTCGGCGGTGAACAGATTCTGGCACGCCCGGTGAGTCCTTTTCCTCTTTCCACTCCACACTTCGTGTGTTCTGTTTCTCTAACAAAATTGCAGTTCGCTATGGTTGCCCTTGGATTCGAGGTATTAAAACTTGGTGTATTTTTCCTGTGTAGAAAATCATTGGCTTCTCAATGCACTGCATGCAACAGCAACTCTCGCTCCACCCCAACTGGAGGAGTGACCTATGGGCCTAACGCGGCCTCTATTTTTTCAATGCCAGTGGGGCAAGCCACACAAGCCACTACTGGATTATTCTTTGGGACCATGCTCTCACCGGTGGGTTTTGGTGCCTCAGTGTCGCAAGAAGAAGCTCCTAAAAGGTCGGTCTTCGAATGACTGGAAACCAAAACGGCCCCTCTTAACGAGCCGTCCAAATCTGGCGTCTCAGTCCTCAACAGCCTGAGCAAGAACTCAAACGGGCCCGCAAAAAAGCTCGTGATACCTGAAGGGGCTACCCCAAAACGGCTAGCCCTCCCTACTCCTACTACAGGCGAAGCCATCAAAAGTGCTTCCCCCATCAGACATTCAGTCTTCGAAAGATTGGCCGGCCCTCCTCAAACTTTAATAAGGACATCGGTCTTCAACAGGACGACGCCAATTGCAGCTCCTCAGTAAAACCAGGGGCGTGATGAAGCCGCTTTCAAAACTAAGACGATCCCTTCAAAAAGGCACGCTCGACGCCGCCACTGGCGCCGAGTAAGAGAAGATGGAGGCAACTCCCCTTCTGGACTCACCCTACTAGCTCCAATAGTGGAAGTCGACGCTGTTGTTCCAACCGAGAACAGCTTTGATCCGCTTAGAAGGGTGCGTAAAAACTACCCAACCGCGGTGCTAAAGAAATCACCCCACATGCAAAAGTTACAGTGCAGGCAAAGCCGGAGTGCCTCATCAGCGGCTCTCCTCGCAAATTCATAGGGTCCGGGCAAAAGTCCAGGACTCTGTGATTGACCAAAACCACTCTCGTCGACCAAAGAAATCGAAGGCTCGACAAGAAAAGGACCACTCCTCCGCCATACAATGGAGGACTTCTCCCAAGCAGGTGCCTGTCACAATGACTCCTTCAACTCCAATCTATAATAAAAGAATGAGGCTGGAGAAAACTCTACCGCCCGCGGCAAATTCTAAAGTCGATGGATCCAAACACCCCAAGTCTGGGAGCATTACCATCCATACGGTCTACATGACCAATAGACAAGAAGGGAGCCGTGCTTCGGTGAGTCACCGACTGCAAACTCGGTCATTGACAAAGTCTCGGGAGAAACAACAAAATCTCCAAGAAATGCTGAACAAAATGACGACACTAACTGGACAGAAAACAAGTTCGGACAAAGAGGCCGAACAACGCCAAGAGCAAGAGACCGATACAGAGTTTCTGCGAAAGGTGCTCGAGAGGAAGGACAAAGAGGGTGCTGAGCAAGCTGCTAACATAAAGCAAATGGCTCTCTTGTTCCAAGACATGGTTGGAATGGTGATCCAGCCAGAACCCCCAGCCGAAGATCCACTGATAATTATTGAGGATGACAGAGGAGAAATATCAAACCCTCCTCCGGTTTTATCAGCGGCCAAATAAGAAACAATCTCCAAGGCCGCCCTTGATGATTACTTTGCTCAAGAAATAAGAGCTCATCAAGCTAATGAAGCTGTTGGCCAAATGTTAGAACCAGACGACCATATCCAGGCTGGTATGATCAAATCAAGTACCCGCCGGGATATACGATCCCCAAGTTCCATGTATACAAAGGGACATGCAACCCTTATCAGCATATCGCACAATTCAGAGCTCTATGCAGCAACACTGTAGGCAATGACAAGCTGTTGCTTCGTCAGTTCGTTGGCAGCCTGTCAGAAACAGACTTTGAATGGTAATCGGAGCTCCCAAATGACTCCGTGAAAACATTCACAGAAATGGAACTGCTGTTCACACAATGTTTTGCCAGCGCTAGCGAACATACTCCAATTACGGCATTAATCAATACCAGGATAAAGCTGGGGGAAACCTGGGTCCAATATGCGATCCGGTGGCAGAATCTGTGGTCTAAGTGCAAACAACGCATTGAAGAGTCTCCTGCTATAGGCATGTTCATCGGGACCCTTGATCCTCAAACGATTGTGTCCCAGTTCATGACTTCTTCAAACTAACCACCTTTCAGGCTCTGATAGATAAACTGGCCCAAATGGACCAGATGGGCCATGCGCCTTTCTTTTCAAATAAGGACCCTCGAAATATCAAGGGTAAAGGGAAAGCGTCCTTCGTTGCCAATACGCAACAACAACCGAGTGGCCCAAAACCGGTTGCTTGCCAAAACAACGCATGCCCGCGCCCATCCTTGGAAGAAAGATTAGGACGCGCTCACTCGTTTTCCCGCAACAAGATAAGAAGACTATTCAAATTGGCAGTATGTAATAAACTCATCATATTGCCAGACACGAGGCGTCCATCGCAACCTGGCGACGTCAACAACCCTAACTACTGCTCCTATCACATAATGGTGAGCCACCCAATTGAAGATTGCTACGCCTTCAAAAACTGGGTCGAAGACCAGTATCAACAGGGGAAATTCACGCTATTTGATAACTGGAGGGTAAACCCACCCCGGAAGCACACTCCACAAAAATGGATGCGCAGGGGGCATCATGCTCACTCGTGGAAGAAACTCTATGGGAAGTTGTTCTTTCAGCAAAAACCAAAAGAATGCTAAAAGATCTACAAGCATGTTCAGCAGTCAGGTGGAAAAGCCCACTTGAACCCGAAATCATCGAAGGGATGCTGAAACCTCATCCCGCACCAAAAATTGTTGACAAGGGGAAAAAAACCCAAGTCAAGCCTTCAAAGTCTTCGAAGAAAAAGAAAAAGAAAAAGAATAAGAAGCCTGTGCAGCCTGCCGAGTATGACGACAAGCGCACAGATTTATAAAAATACATTAATGTGCTGGAAGAGTACAACCAGAAGGCGCGGACACCGGTGACGCTCGAAGAGTTCTTCAAGCATATTCTTGAGGACGAAGATATTGACATCGATGAGGCAAATGACTCATCAGAAGACACCGAAGACCGTATAGAAAGTTGCCACATGGTCTCCCATTCATTGTTATATGACGAAGGGGCCCCCTCAGCGTTAGAAAACAACGCAGAAGAACTGGGGGCAGAATCGGCGCTAAAATCCCCGGAACTGTCAGAAGACTCGATCGAGAGGCTGTTAAACGAAGCCTTTCAAAAAAGCAAAGTTGACCGAGAACGTGAGACAGCTATATATGAAAAGGCTAAGCGTCGGCATCAGGATAAAGAAGTTGCGGCGAGAACGAGTCGTTAAATACTCCGACCAAACCAAAGCACACCTGCTATAAATAAGAGCATGATCAAAATAGTGAAGCGGTTCGCCAAAGCCCTGTCAATGGGGATAAAACTGCCACCTCTCATAAGGAACACTCCAGGGGTCATATGCATCGATGGAGATAATCACATCCAGACTTTGCCTATATCATCGAAGGGTCACCCACCCCACCGAGGAATGCAGTGCCTTTAAGAAGTGGTGGAAAGGATATGTTGCCCATCAAAAACACTTCAAGAGGATGAAGCGCGAAGCTCGTGCCCATCAGCGGCAAAATAGTGCGACAAACGCGCATGAAGAAACGACTGACAACTGTCATATGGTTGGTACCAGTTCAGAAGGGGGAAAACCCCAAGTTCTTACCTTTGGGAGCGATTCTGAGGACGCAACACCCCTCAGCCCTCTTTTCAAAGACTCCCCCTCCGAAAAAGAAGAGGGGGAGAAGAACTGCGAGAATATTCAGCTGCGTAACCGCACGCTGCCTGAGAAGAACCCCGGACCTACAAACAAAAGTTCGAGCAAAAAAGACAAAGGGAAAGAAAAAATCTCTGAGGAAATTGCCCTTAATGAAGGAGTTGTCAAAGAGCTCGCAGCAAGAGACCCGCCTAAGAAAAACAAGGTGGATTACAACGTCCTAGCACATCTGAGGAAAATACCATCGCAACTGAACATATTGGATGCTCTCCTCCTGTCCAAAGAGGCACGAGATTCAGTGATCAAGGCATTACAAGAGCCCGATCAGTTCCAAGCTTTCTTCGCAGAATAGTAGATGAAAGATGAACTGGCAGAGGTCCACATAACTGACATTACATTCAGCAATGAAGATCTCCTCCTCGGTACGTGCGAACATAATCGCGCGTTATACGTCACCGGGTACTGCCACAACATCAAGATAGGGAAAATCCTTGACGATAACGGATCCTCCGTCAACCTTCTCAACGTGAGGGTGCTAAAGGAAATTTGCATAAATATTCAGCACCTTGCCCAAGATAAAATTACCATCTCCGGGTTCGACTCACAGTTTTCACGGACACTTAAATCCGTAATACTGGCGTTACGCTTCAGGCTGCTCATCACTAATATCAAATTTCATGTCATTGACGTTAAGACTTGCTATAACGCTTTGCTCAGCAGGCCTTGGTTACACGAGTACAACGTCATCCCTTCTACACAACATCAGTGTATGAAGTATTTCAAGGATGGTTCAAAGTACATCATCACAGGAGAGCTAAATCTGTTCTTCGTAAACGAAGTCCGGAAATACGAAGACGCAAAGTAATTCCTACCAAACTTCGAGGATACTGAAAGGTGCCACAAGCCAGAGAATAAACAGAAATCCATCGCCACTATCCCGATCTTTGGGAGCGATACTGAGGAAGATGAAGAAATAGTATACTCGGGGAAACCCTAAAAAGAAAACAATAAGCCTGGACCATATACTCTTATCTTCGTCTTTGGCAACGACTTAGAGGATGAGGCCAATGCAGTGTTCTCCGTCTGCCCGTCAATAGAAACTATTGTCGAAGCAGATCAAAGTCTATAAATTACCGCCTCGGCATTACAAGGAACTTCATACGCTCGATACATACAGCGTACAAGAACTGCAAACCTTCTACGTGCCTCCTAGGCGAAGAGGTGAAAAAGTGATCCTCTTTTACCAATCTACGGAGACCAAAGTAGAAAAAGAAGTCTGGCATGGCGCCGATTTTTCACTCGATAAGATTCAAACCATCCGTCTGCCAAGATATTATGCGGAGGGATTAAAAAGGCTGTTAAGATGCCAAGGTGTACCTCTCGAACAAACTGTTCGACAAGCCCAATCCTACAAAATATTTAGGATATTCCTGGGACTCAGCAAAAGATGCCCCAATAGGAAGATGGAGACAACTGGGCTCGGATACGTTTGGTCCAAGAAACGAGAGCAAATCTACAGTTGTCGCGCCTTAAACAGCTCAAGTGAAGGGGATAACGCTCTTCCAAATAGCCGTGATGTCAAATAGGAGCGAGATCCCACTCTAAAGACGTTAAGTCTATCGCTGGAAGAACAAATTGACAAGTTAATAAAAAAATCTTGTCAAATGAGCCGGGACAATCACAGCCATGAAATGACCATTTATGAAAAAGCCAAGATGCAACGTCTCAATCAGCAATCTATGGAGAAAGTAGACCGTAATGCTCTTCACCCCCGGCCCGCTATATGTTCTCGTGACAAGGGAAAGCCCCGAAATAGAGGAAAAAACAGGGCCAAGAACGCAAATAACGTTCGAAGACAACAAAGCGGATCAAAGACACCGTTCAATCAAGAAAAGCTCGATTAGAGCCCATCCTTTATAAAGAAAATGGGTCGAGAAAACTCTTTCCCTCAAGACAAGATAAGGAAAATATTCAATTTTGTCATGAAATACCAAATGATGAAACTTCCAGAGTCTCGGTACCCCGAATAAATAAACGAGGTCCATCATCTGGATTATTGCTCCTATCACCGAGTAATAGGTCACCCCTTGAAAACTGCTTCACCTTCAAAGACTGGGTAGAAGACCAGCATCAACAAGGCAGGTTCGCTTTATCCGACAGCTGGAGGGTAATCCCGCCGCAAAAGCACAAATCAAAAAGGACCTAAGCGAACTCGTACCTGCCACATAATAACACTCTCAAAAGAGGGAGGGCACGAAACTATGAACGAGCTCTACAGGTGCTTCGCAAATGAAGACGAGGACGAAGTAGTCTCAGAGTTTCCACCAGCATTAAAAGAGCTGGAAGATGGGATACACACTACGGCGGACAACTTAAGAAAAATTGACTTAGGGACGGAAAATGATCCCAGGCCAACGTTCGTCAGTGAGCTACTATCTGAAAAACAGGTGGCCATGTTAAAAGACGTGCTCATGCAATATAAAGATTGCTTCGCCTGGAACTACTCTGAAATGCCGGGTCTAGATCCAAAATTGGCAGTACATAAACTGGTTATATCGCCAGGTATAAAGCCGATCAAACAGGCACCAAGAAGGATGCGACTCAAACTTGAGATGAGTATCAACACTGAAGTCAACAAACTAATCGACTCCGGCTTCATCCAAAAAGTTCAATATCCTGACTGGATCGCTAATATCGTTCCAGTGATAAAGAAAAATGGGACGGTTCGCATCTGCGTGGACTTTCGGGATCTCAACAAAGCTTGCCCGAAGGACGACTTCCTAGTGCCGTTACCGAGTAAATGATCGATAACACATCTACCCATGAGATCTTCTCCTTCATGAATGGATCTTCAGGATACAACCAAATAAAAATGCATCCCGAAGACCAGAAGCATACCACCTTTCGGACCCCATTAGGCATATTCTGCTATAAAGTGATGCCCTTTGGTTTGAAGAACGTTGGCGCTGCCTACCAGAGGGCCATGACAAAGATCTTTGATGACCTCATCCATGAGATTGTCGAATGCTACATCGACGACCTTGTGGTAAAGAGTAAATCTCACAAGGAGTATTGGGAACATCTAAAAATAGTGTTCCAACGTCTTCGAAAGTATAATCTGAAAATGAACCCTCTAAAATGTGCGTTTGGAGTTTCCTCAGGCAAATTTCTAGGATTCATCATATGTCACCGAGGTATCGAAATTGACCCCTCAAAGATTAAGGTGATTATGGAAATGCCCACGCCAAGAACTCTCAAAAAATTGTGATCTCTTCAAGGAAAGCTCACGTATATCCGGCGGTTCATAGCCAACCTCTCCGAAAAATGCCGTCCCTATAGTCATTTGATGAAGAAGGGGACCCCGTTCATCTGGGATCAAAAGTGTCAAAACGCACTGGATGAAATCAAGCAATAACTACAAAATCTGCCGGTATTAACCGCTCCGATTAAGGCAAAACCACTTATCCTATATACAACAGCCCTTGAGGGTTCGCTAGACGTATTGTGGGCATAAGAGAACGATCAGGGAAAGGAGAGAGCTCTGTACTATTTGAGTGAGGTTCTCCTGGGGTCAGAAAACAACTATTCCCCTATCGAAAAGCATTGCCTGGCACTGATCTTCATAATAACGAAGCTCAGACATTACGCCTTGGTACATGAGGTCTATCTTATATCGAAGGTGGATCCTCTCAAATATCTAATGTCAAGGGCCATTACTAACAGGAAGGCTTGCCAAATGGGCCCTCCTCCTAATGGAATTCTTGATAACGTATCGTCCCCTCAAAGCAGTGAAAGGGCAGGTCATTGCCGACTTTCTTACGGAGCATCCGATACTAGCCGACTCCCCATTAAATTGCGAATTTTCAGACGAACATGCGTTCGACGCAATCAACGAAGAAAATGAGTCCCAATGGGAACTCTACTTCGATGGAGCATCATCCGTGAAGAGGCGAAAGCAAAACACCCCAATATCAAAGCTGGGGTGGGTCTTATCTTCGTGACCCCGCAAGGAAGGATATTGCGTTACGCCCTCTCCTTAACAGAGCCAAGGACTAATAACGAAGCTGAATATGAAGCTTTGATAGCAGCTCTCGAGATCGCTATCGACATGGGGATCAAAGGCCTCCTCATATATGGAGACTCCCAGTTGATCGTTAACTAAGTAAATGGCGACTATCAGACATGCAAGCCAGAGTTGATAAAGTATGGCAAAAGAGTGCACCAACTGCTGACACAAATCCCTTCTTATACCCTGGAGAATATACCGCGAGTGGAAAACAACAAGGCGGATGCATTGGCCAAATTGGCTAAGGAACTAGCCGATGAAGATCTCGATGACGTAAAGATCATTGTGCAAAGCCACAGAGTTTTCGCGCCAATAGATATATCTTCGAAGGACCTAATAATGCCATCCAAAGGAAAAGAAATGACCAAACAAGTAACCCTTCGAATGGAGGATGAAGAAAAGATCATCGACCAGAGGGAAATCTTCATAGACTACTTCAAGTTCCAACGAATTCCCAAAAATGCGCCGTCTAGACATCAGCTCATGAAACGAGGTTTGTCTTTCGCCTTTGTCAATGATACTCTATATAAGAGATCATTTGATTTTTTATGGTTAAGATGCCTTGGACCGAAGGAAGCGAAGAAAGTCGTCCAAGAAATTCATGATGGACTCTACGGCTCTCACTAAGCTGGGCCAAAGATGAAGCCGAAGATAAAAAGAATGGGTTATTATTGGCCCACGATGATCTAGGACTGCCTCGAATATGCGAAGCAGTGCCACTCGTGCTAAATTCATGAGGGCTTCATCCATCAATATCCAAGTCCGCTACACTCAACAGTGGCTAGCCGACCGTTCGAAATGTGGGGAACCAATATAATTGGCCCTATCGAACCGGCATCATCCAAAGGACACCGATTTATATTGGCAACGACCGATTACTTCTTTAAGTGGGTGGAAGTAACACCACTAAGGGAGGTGAGGACGGAGAATACCCTCCACTTCTTCAGAACCTATGTCATCTATCAGTTTGGAACCCCGCGACGGATAATCTCGGATAATGGACCAGCTTATAAGAGTCAAAAAATAAGCTGCTTCGCATAGCAACATAAAATAGATTGGAGATACTTTTTAGTCTATAATCCTCGGGCCAACGGTCTAACTGAAGCTTTCAATAAGACCTTGATAAAGATTATAAAAAGACGGTGTCCAGAAACAAAAAAGACCGGCACAAAAGGCCGCATGAAGCTCTCTGGGCGTACCGACCAAAGTTCAAGATGACCACAAATACAACACCATACGCATTAGTGTTCGGCATAGAAGCAATGCTCCCATTGGAGATAGAACTCCCCTTTTTACGAATAGCGGTTCAATACGAGCTGACAGAAGAAGAAAATGCTCATCTTAGGCTCGAGGAGCTCGACGCCCTCGACGAAACTCTCCTTATAGCACAACAAAACCTGGAGGCTTATAAGGCAAGGATGACACGGTCTTACAAAAAATTGACCAGGCCGAGAACATTCCGCCAAGGCGAACTCATGCTAGTCGTCAAAAGACCAATGATCCCCAATCTCATAAAATGGGAAAAGTTTGAGCCGAACTATGAAGGACCTACGTCATAGACAAAGTCTAACAAGGTGGAGCCTACCTGCTCATAGATATGCATGGTGAAAGACCCTTCTAGCCAATAAACAGCCGATTCCTCAAAAATTACTATGCTTGACAAGTCACGACTTAGGTCAATGATAGATGACGACGCTTGTGCCCGCTCGAAATCTTCCTGAGTCAGAACTCTTAGAGTAATATCCAAAACGCTTCGTCGCCTCAAAATGGTGATAATGGACCGAGATGTCCCTAAACCAATAATGGACCGAAATATCCCTAAAGTAATACTTGACCGAGATGTCCCTAAACTAATATTGGACCGAAACGTTCTTAAACTAATATTCGTCCCAAAAAACGGGAATGTTGGACCGAAACATTCTTAAACTAATACTCATCTCAAAAATGGTGATAATGGACCGGAATGTCCTTAAACTAAAATCCGTCCCCAAATACGGGAATGCTGGACCAGAATGTCCTTAAACTAAAATTCGTCCCCAAATACGGGAATGCCAGACCGAAACATTCTTAAACTAAAATTCGTCCCTAAATACGGGAATGATGGACCGAAACGTTCCTAAATTAATGTTAGACCGAGAAGTCCTTAAACTAACATTCCGCCTCAAAAATTGTGATCATGGACCGAAATGTTCTTAAACTAAAATTTTTCCCCAAAACGGGAATGTTGGAACGAAACGTCCTTAAACTAATACTGGACCCAAATATGGCGATGAAGAACCGTCATGTCCTTAAACTAACGCGTTTAGCCCTACAGCAAATCCCCATATCGATTACCGTATACAATCCAAGGGCGTAAACGATTCATAAATCTCCTGGGTCTTACGTGATGTAGTCCTTTGAAGAAGACCGAGGTTTATAGCTAATGGTGCGTTACCTCGTGGGCCGCCTAAAAAAAAGATATGTCAACAAGCGAAATGGGCACGAGTGAAAACCCGAAAGAGTGCCGTGAGTAAAAACAGCGGGACTGCCAGCGAGCTAGTGAAAACCTGAGAGGGCGCGAACTCATATAAAAACCCTGCATGAGATCCTCACGACTCACAAAGGAACAACACACTTAGGAATCCCCACGATTTTTAAGGAGAAATTACACTTGCGAGATCCTCACGACTCGTAAGGAGTATTTCCCTTTATGAGACCCTCACGGCTCATAGAATTCAAAAACCTTAGGCGATAGATCTAAACCTATTTCCTAAGACATCGTCACCCTACAAGTAGTCCGATTGTCACGACCCAAAATAGCACGCGACTGGCACTTGAATCATGTGAAGTCTATAGGACCCCACCTAATTCAAGTAAGCCAAAGCCCAGAAATCTAAACCATTTGAAAAGAGAGTGAAGGTAAAACTTATTTAAAAGTTAACATATAAATTCACTTTGAAAGTCGTAGTAAGCATTTTTAAAACATCTAGTCTTTTCCAAAAATTTCGGCAGAGTTTTCTTTGTAAATACTGGCCCCGAACGGGTACAAACAGGAATATATATGAATAATGCATAAAGCATCCCCAAGCGGGAGCTACCTCCTCGCCAATTGGCGGAAACAATTACGCAAGCAATATAATATACAACGCCGAAGGGCGAGGATCAAAATTCAGAAAGAAACCAACATCCTCAAGAAAAACATAGAAGAACCATAAATATACAAGTGCGCGACTCTAAGGTCGAAAGAATAAACATACCGGTCTTCTAAATCTATGAAATAATATAAGTCTGGTTGATGGAGTTTACTAGATACAACTGAAATAAATAAGTGCACAACGGTGGCCACGGTGCAAGTGAACCCACCTACCAAAGCAATCACCCGGAAGGAAGCAACGTGCCAGCAAAGCCGCCAAGAAAACCTGTACGGCAAAACCTGCATGAAACTGTGGCACAACGGGAGTGAGTTGCCAACTCGTGAGTAGAAAACATTACCGAGAAGAAATCGCATGTATGACTCTCTCCTAGGTCATACAATAATATCTTCATAATACATAACCTGAAGCATCTAATAATGGAAAGGGTAATCATCTAAACATAGGTATAATACCAAGTGCTCGTGTCAGTGCCTTAGGTAGCAACATATCACATATATGGTGTGCGAATGCATCAAGAATGAAAGCAGAATACATTTTGTACAAAATAAAACTGTTTTCTTATCTCAGTGAGATTTTACTGTAAAAACCGAAGTATCATCAATGAAATCAACAGAGAATCCGTGTCAAGCATCAACACCAAATATATATCCCAATATCTCAATATCTCGGGCTCCGGCAATCCGGACTGGCCCATATCATAAAATCTCAATATCTCGGGCTCCGGCAATCCGGACTGGCCCATATCATAAAATCTCAATATCTCGGGCTCCGGCAATCTGGACTGACCCATATCATAAAATCTCAAGACTACGTCGGTATCCTCCGGATATCTGCCGCGTCATAAATAACCGGTCGGTAGTGCTTCCCTGCCGGGCTCAACGCCATCATTTACGACCATCTTGCCCCGGGGTACCGCACCGGGTCCACCATGCACCCGCAGACGGTTCATCCTCCTCCTCGAATCGGGTGTATGATACCTCTCTAGAACCGAAAGAACTCATGGTGGACACCTCTCACATCGTATCACGAGAAAACCGCAAATTCCTATCTTTTGAAATGAAAACGAGTTTATAAAATCCTTGCGGATTCTCCAAATTCAAAAATATCATAGAAAATCCGAAATCCCAAACATATGAGTAAATAAACAGTGAATTATCGGCTTAAAGCCTTACAATATTGCATGACAAATGAATATATACATGCATGGATATCTAAGTAAAGAATGCAATATCTAAACTAGCATAGTAATAACATATCGGAACTATCAGCTAGCAAGTTATATCAATGAAATAATATTCTCTAAAGTGTACGTGTTATGACAATTACTAATGATGATGTATGTGGACTGGCAAGCAAGTGTTCGTAGACATACACATCATTGGAAATGGTGTTGGTGTCCTGACAACATGGTTTTATGATAACAAACGAAATCACAAGTATAAGCATGCAATGCGATAAGAACAACATGAATATATGGAAAAATGAGTAACCGCAACATATGAGAATATACATTTAATATATACGAGTCATATAATTTTTTGGTGTCTGAAATCGCACGAATCGTGATTTTAGAAAAATAGGTATTACGGGGTCCTTGAGAAAAGATACATTCTTTGAAAAAATCCGTAGTATCCCTCGGCCTGTCTTAAAAATACTCATGATTCGTTAGTTTTGAAAATAAGTATGACTCGAGCCCAGTATAACATCTACCCAATAAACTACAGGACTACACTAAGAGACTAATCGAAAGGGTAAGGAAAACCACCTAAAGTCCAGTCGATATATCTAGTAGTCAGCGATCCTGTCTCAATAGCGTCACGTACGGTAAACTATATAATACGATATCCTCGAATTAAGAGTGCGGATCAATCATCATATTTATTCCTCGTACGGTAAAATCCATCGTACGGCATCCCAAAATCGGGATACGGGTAAAATATCACATATATCTTATTATTCATATTGTATCATTATCATAATATCCTGAATTAGGGATACTGTTCTACAGTCTAGTACATACCAATACCATCAAACATATATCCGCGTGTGAATAAAATTATATCGCCCATCGATCCACTATAATATCATGTCGTATCTCATAACACGACCCAAATCACATAACTGATCTCACGGCATCATGCCCGATCACATCAACTCACCTCCAAGTATCATATATTATCCTCATCATCCGTGTATACGCATATGTGTGCGTGTGTGCGTGTGTATATACCAATGCATCCACACACACACACACATACACACACATATAAACATATACACCCAAAATCATATCACGTGTGTGCATGTGTGTGTGTGTGTCAACCTTACTCTAGGGTTCGCGACTAAGAAATTAGCTAAAATCACTTTCTTCCAATTACACTAAAACCAACCCATGTCTCCTAAAGTCTTTCTTGCTAAGTATACACGTCTCACAATAACATATATTTATATATATAATATATTCGCACGCTACACTACGAAACTGTGGGGGTACTATACGCTATCCACCCGACTTCCCCCATAGATATACATCTACTCACCTTGATCCTTGCTTGCCGAAATCGATGCCGCCATGCTCTTCCCTTGTTGTACGAAATCCATGTGAAGGTACCTACATATCACATATATCGTATTGTAAATAGAATCGCGTACGAAAACCAAAACGGCACACGAATTACACATAGGTTAAAACCTATGGTCTATGCATACAAAAGAACCAAATAATCCTCGATATCAACGTACAAATGCCAATCGATTGAGACAAAATACAATATCCAAAATTCAAGTCATTAAAAGTCACAAAACATAAAATAGCAACTTAGAAAACTGGTTCCAGATTTTGGTTCAGGTAAAATTAGGCTAAACCAGCAGTACAGTAGGGTAGTATATGGGGCATGTGAGCTACAGAACCAATTCAAACACCAAATCCCACAGATGAACCGATGAGATCACCCCAAAAACCAATCTGTCCGGCCATAGATGCTTGGTTTGGGTTCGTACTGGCAGGGTGGTCTCCTGGTGTTCAATCTAGGTCAATAGGGTTGCTAGTTTTTCTCGTATAGGTCTCAGGTCACTCCAGATTCCCTGTAGGCATCAAAATGATCACCAAAACCGACATTGACACCTTGGCTGTAGGCATCAATCTAGGTCAATAGGCTTTTGAGATGGTTTCCTCCTTGGCTGCCGGCAGAGCCGGCAGAGGGTTCGATGTCTCCCCTCTGTCGTCTTCAATAATAATCGGAGGGTCTTCAGCTGGAGGATCCGGCTGTAACATCATCCCTATCATGTCTTGGAGGAGAAGCGCCATTTGTTTTATGTTGGCAGCTTGTTCTGCTGCTTCTCTGTCCTTCTTTTTGAGGACTCTGTGGAGGAAGTCAGCATCGGTTTCTTGTTCGTGACGCTGCTCTGATGACGCCTCCGGGCTTTCTTTTAGCCTGGTGAGTGCGGCCATTGCAGTCAGCATCTCCTGAAGCTTCTGCTGCTGCTGTTCCTGAGCCCTTGTTATTGATCGGGTGAGCGGTCGGTGACCCGTCGAAGCGCGGCTTTCCTCTTTTCCGGAATCCATGTAAACAGTATGCACCGTTATGCCCCAGACTTGGGGCGTTTGGGCTCAGCGTCTTTGTGACCTGCCGTAGTCACAAGGGCTTTCTCCGGCTTCCTTTTCTTTTGAGCAGTTGACGTTGAGGGGGCCATTACAGCGGGCAACCAGGTGGTTGTCGTCCTTTGTGGCTTGCTAGGATGGTTCCCTTCCTTCTGAACCTTCAGCTTCTTCTGTCGGCGGAGATAGTCTTGATCGATCACCGACTCCTGGACTCGTCGTCAGACTTTGTAAACTTTGGAGGACAGCCGTTGAGGAGGGTGGTCCAGCCTTATCTCTGTAACATTCTCCACCGGAGGAGGAGATCTTTTCAGTACGGCGGTAGGAGAGTTCCTGCGCACCTTGTTCAGCAGTTCGAAGTTGTTTCCAGTTGGAACAGCAGCACTGACTTCCACCATTGGGGATGGTGGAGTTAGTCCAGAGGGGGAGTTGCCCCCAGCCTTTCTTACTCGGCGCCAATGGCGACGTCGAGCGCGTCGGGCTGTTGGGATGGTTTGAGCTTGAGGGGTGACTTCGTCTTGCCCCCTGCTTTGGAGAAGGGCTGTTGCTGGCGTCAACCTCTTGAAGACCGAGGTCTGTTGAGTAGCAGTATTTAATCTGTCAAAGACATACTTAGGAGCGGGAGCCGGAGTGGTTAATCTTGTAAAGACCGACCCTTTGGCAGGAGAAGTCGCCTTGACGACTTCAGGAGCAGGGATGGTTATCCTCTTAGGAATAACCTGTTCTGGAATTGTAGGCTTCATCGTGGGCCCACATGAACTTTGGCCCAATCTAGCGAAGATTGAGGCGCTGGAGCTGGACGACCCGTTGAGAGGGGCCGCGATAGTAGCAAGCCGATCAAAGACCGACTTCTTGGGAGCTTCTGGTGTTGGTGCAGGGGTGCTGAAGCTCATCGGTGGGAGCATAGTCCTAAAGAACAATCCGGTGGTGGCCTGAGTCACTTGGTCTACTGGCATCATGAACTGGGAGGCTGCTTGGGGCCCGTAGGCTATGCCCCAGATGAGGCGGAACGCGAGTTACAATTGCAGTTGGAACACTTCTCGCAAGTGGATGCCATTGATATTTCGGTTTCTGCGCCAAGTAAGAAACTAAATCTTAGTACCTCAAACCTAAGGGCAACTATATCAAACCGTGATTCGTTCGCGAACATGACACATGAAGTGTGGAGTGGAAAGAGGAAAGAGTCCCACCGGGCATGCCAGAATCTGTTCCCCGCCGAAAGACGCGCGAAGACGCGGCGAACGTCTCGCCTGAATTTCAGGGCAGATCTTAATTGGTGCTATCCTTCCACATCTCCGAAGATGCCAAGTTGATTTATGGCACTGTATATCAAAGGTTTAATCGGATGCGGTCGATGTAGCAGACTTTGTCAGATTCCCCCTCATTTGAGGAGGGGTTTTTGATTATGGGGATGCTCTTCCCTGTAGGCGCAAGCCCCTGCAGTTAATTACGCTACCGCATCGCGGTAACAACTTTCTCTTTCTCCAGATGGTCACTTCGTGTCGTGGGTGTTTGTTTTGTTTTTGGTTGCTCGTGGATTGTATACGGAGACTAATTTATGTTGTCGCTCGTAGGGCGTGGATTAGTCCAAATCCGTATCTTCTTAGATTTGGGTTTGGGAGTTGGGTTTAAGGATAGGTTAGCCTCATTTGAGACTAAGATCAACTTAAACGTTAGTTAAGGATACGTTAGTCTAATTTTCTTGACTAAGATCAACTTAACATGATCGTTTAGATCCAACAAGAAAGCATTTGGCCTCTGTTGTTTAGTTTAGGGACATTGCGGTCGATTACCAGTTTAAGGATATGGTGGTCCAAGGTTAAGGACATCATAGTCCGTGGGTTTAAAGGGACCCCACAGTCCAAGGTTAAGGACATCGTAGTCCATGAGTTTAAGGACCCCACAGTCCATAGTTTAAAGACATCGTAGTCTATGAAGTTTAAGGACATCGTAGTCCATGAGTTTAAGGACCCCATAATCCGTGAAATGTGTGGTTGTCGGGACCCGTCACCTCTCTGAAGACGTTGAAGGATTACAACGACAGATATCAGAGGAGTAAAGAGATGTACCCTTGAACCGGTGTGAGTTGGTTGTAAGATCTGTAGTCCAGTTTGGGACTGAGATCTGTTAAATATTCATGAGCAGATGCGCTCAGTTCAATATAAGTTGAGGACTTATGGCCAATCTTGGGCTAAGTCCAATAAGATTAAAATGTTTAACATTTTATTGTTCTGGGCAGTTGAGCCTTTATTTGGGCTTGGCCCTTTTAAAAATGCTGAGCATTAGATCCTGACACATTTTTTTTGTCTTGTATTGAATACATAGCATTCATCAGAACAATGTGTGTTCTGACAGTGCGCCACGTGGCGCGCCGGGCGCTTTGCGCCAATTAAGAGCGCATTGCGCTTCTGCCAAATAGCGCACACGAAAATGACACGTGTCGCACTTAGCGCCAGTTTATTAGCGCATTGCGCTTTCAATTTATGAGCGCTTTGCGCTAGTTTAGTGGCGCACCAGTGAGTGACACGTGGCGCGCTTAGCGCTGAGCACCAGCCCATGAGCGCAGTGCGCTGTTTCAGAAGCGCAAAGCACAAGCTGTGTCTGTGGTTGACATGTGGCATGTTTTGGCGCTGAGCGCCGGTCCAAGGAGCGCAAAGGCGCAGTTCATGAGTGCAAGGCACTTTTCAGTTGCACAAAGCGCATCTGATCAAATTTATGATCAGAGAACAAATTTATGTTCTTATTTTAAAGGAGGCCTTGCCTCAAGGTTCAAGAACAAAAGTTCTTGTTTATAAAAGGGCTCTGCCTTTGTAGATCAAGGATCTGTGAATGAAGTAAATACTTCTTTTTTTATGATGAGATCTGTTGATCTCTTTTTTTTATCAAAGACCTTGGTCTTTTGTAGATCTATGATCTTTTTTAGAAGATAGTTCTTCTTTTCATGAGATGATTTCATCTCTGTGTTCAAGAATTATGTTCTTTACCTTGAAGAAATGATTTTCTTTTTGCTAGAAGCTTGCTTTTCTCTCTTTGAGTTTTCTCAAAGTTTGTAGGGAGGTTTCTCTATATTTCTGTATATCTCTGAGACTTGAAGTCTAGGGGCCTTTATATAAGGCAAATTGATTTGTTAAATCAGTTAAAAAGATCCTTCTCTGATTGATTTGGGAATATATCCCACCGTTGGATCTTTGATCCTAAGGCTT
Organism: Agapanthus africanus; assembly: GCA_030015575.1. Lineage (NCBI taxonomy): Eukaryota > Viridiplantae > Streptophyta > Magnoliopsida > Asparagales > Amaryllidaceae > Agapanthus > Agapanthus africanus. The sequence continues at coordinate 489,161,933 of JASDDO010000012.1, forward strand.
CTGTTTTACAGATGGCAATCTTCTTGTTTTTAACAAGATTGGAAAGATCTTTCCATAACAGAATTTTAATTCTGATTAATTAATGATTTATCATTATTATTAGATCTTTTGATCTAATGATGGGGAATTTTTAATTCCAGCGCTGGCGCACCTACGTTCGACACGCAGCGCAACTGCGCTAGCGCACCCGTGTTTGACACGTGGCGCTCAGCGCAGAGCGCTTGATCTGAAGCGTTGCTTCAACTTTTGAATTTTGAATTTCAAAACAGAGCTTTGCTCTGATTGGGGGTGCGCTGCCTAGGGCGCAGTGTACCTGGTGCTAGCGCATCCGTGTTTGACACGTGACGCGCAGCACACTTAGCGCTGGATCTGAAGCGTTGCTTCAATTTTTGAATTTTGAATTTCAAAACAGAGCTTTGCTCTGATTGGGGGAAACAAATGCCCCCCACCGTTGCGCTTACGTGGCCCACACGTGAGCGCAGCGGTGGCAACATCTGAGCCCTTGGATCAACTCAGAAGTTGAAGAGGTGGCTTAACGTCTATAAATAGGAACTTTGGTCCTCTAGATGATTATCATCTTCTTCTTGAGAATTTTCACTCAGAGCTTTGCTCTCCTGTTTAAGAACTTCTTCAAGAGTAAAGACTCTATTAAAATTTTAGGTAAAAATTAAAACTTTTAATAAACTAGGGTTTTACCCATTAACAGAGCCTTGCTCTTCATAGATCTTTGATCTAAAGAAAACCCATTTAGGGTTTTATTAACAGAGCTTTGCTCTTCTGAATCCATAGATGTAAAAGAGATCTTTTCTCGGGGTTTCTTAGCCCATGAACAGAGCCTTGCTATTTAGATTTCTTAATCTTTGATGAAGAACTCTTAAGAGTTTTTTTTATGGATCTTGAAGATCCCAGATTTTTTTTAATTAAAAAATTAATTTTAATTAATCCTTAATGGATTTTCCCATCATTATTACAGAGCCAGGCTTTTTAAGGAATTTTATTCCTTCATGATCAGAGTTTGACAAGTGTCACTCTGTCACAGAGCTTTGCTCTCAAAGGGAGATTTTCTCGTTTTCCCGAGGGATTTCTCATTCAGTGAGAATTTTCTTGAGGATTTCCTCATTAATTAACAGTCTCATCCAATGATGAGGCGGTTTTATTAATTATTAATAGATGAATTGTCATCTAGATTTTGTGGGTCCCCCCTTGGTCCCCTTTCCACTGCATTGCAGTGTGGTACAACTTTTAAAGTACCGAGTGTCAAAATTTTAAAATTAAATTATAGCACTGACAATTGACTTCTGTCCTTTCTTGCAGGCGACATGTCTTTTGGTCTCTCTTTCCCGTTTGTTCGTTCAGAGGGAGGATTCCCTGAGGCACCTGTGGACCGGGAGGTTCTCGCACTTTTTAGAGACTATGACCCGGAACACAAAAACCTTCACTTGTGGGGTAGGTGGTATGACCAGATTATCAGAGGTCGTCGAAGCTTCTCTTGTGCGACGCCGTCGGAACCTATCTCGGCGATCCCGTATGCGGATGCACCCCCGGTGAACTATGCCGTGGAGGTTGTCAATTGGACTTCGGAGGGTCTTCTTCAAACTTCGATTGCCGCCGTACCCATGCAGCTGCCGGCGGCTTTGGATACCCTGGGGCGGCGCATATACCAGGGCGAGTCGCGCCCTTAGGGACAACCCTACAACATCGGGCTAACTCCCCGTCATCCGGCCGGGTATTTGCAGTGGGCCAGGTATTTCTTGTCGGCGAAGAAATCGCATCTGCTAAAGCTCGGCCTATACCCTGCGATCTACGCTTCGTTGTTCTAATATTCTGTTCCTTCCACATGGTGGATTAAGGCGTTCTTGGAGCAGTGGAACATCCCGACCCATACCTTCCTTCTTCTAGATAGAGAGGTCTCCATCTCCTTGGAAGAATTTGCTGAGGTTTCCGGTCTACCGGTTAGGGGGGAGCACTACGAGGAGCTGCTTCCTCCGGATGAATACGTTTTTGCCACCAAGCCGGTGGTGATGGGCCTCATGCCAGAGAACGCCATTCAGCACCAGTTCCCTAGTATGATAAAGGTGCTGAACATGTATGAGTGCATCTTCTTGGAATCCGGAGGTCGGAGGGTCAGTTTTGCGTACTTCATTGCCCGGTTTCTTCGTCCGGAGATTTTGTCGCAACGAGGTGAAAAGTTTGGCAAGCTCGATGATCCCTTCGGCTTTGGCTTGGACCGTCGACCAGTACTGGAAGATGATCAGAAGGGCTTTTTCTTCCTGATGCTGCGATCATCCCTCTGTCAGAAATCGCCGCTCCGGGCATTGACGAGGAGGCTTTCTTTCTTGGGTTTCTTGGGCTATGGTTGTGCTGGTTTACGCTCCCTATGCATCTTCGTTACATGAGGCCTTCCGTCTTCTACCCCGCGCATCGCATGGTGGCTGGAATACAAGTGGCCACCGGGATCGCCGGGTTAGCCCATTTATACCATGGTCTTAGCGTGGCGGCGGATACCACTGAACTGGGGGTGCATGCTGCCAACTTCCCGATGCATTACTTTACTTCATGGATGGAGATGCACGTGCTTAGGGTCTTTGGAATTCACAAGAGACCTTCGTTTTACGAGAAATACAAGTTCCCGCGGATTATGCGGCTGGTTGACGCCTCCATCATGAGTCCATCACAGCGGGAAGCTAGGGGTTTGCTCCTTCGTCCGCACACGGTCGGAGATGGTATGTCTTTCACGGATAAAGTTCTGACGATCGGCCAGGAAACTTCCAAGACAGTGTTGGCATTGCGCGACATTTTTAAGGACGGGGCCTCCATGTTGAAAGCCCGGGAGATTCTCCATTTATACTCCATCAGGCCGGGCTTTCTTGTATTCAGGCTAAATGATGCAGCGCTATTTATGAGATACAATCCCCATCATTTTGCCCAGCAGCTGAGCTATAACCAGGGGGGTCCTATTGGAGGCTTTCTTGGTAGAACCCGCTGCCACCAGAGAGGGAATATAGGATGCGCTGCATCACTTCATGCGCTTGAATATGGGCTCTCACTTCTTCTTTAGTGAGCCGAGTTGCATCCCGAGGGCCCTTAACGTACACGTGGCCTGGTATCAACACGCGATGGGTGCTGTTATCAGGGAAGAGAGGCGTCTGCTGCTCGATCGCAAGAGTGCGCCCCCTGCCGGTGATCGCAACGTCCCTTTAAAGCGATGGATCGCTGTCCCCCCTCCGCTAAGAGAGGTTGCTGCAGTTGAGCCTCCACGCGTGCTAAGCCCTACGCGTGGATTTTCCCGTGCTCCTGTGGAGACGGTGGATGTGCCATCAGTGCCCCATGCTCCCGTGGAGACGGTAAATGTAGCTTCATCCGAATCTGGCGTGGGCTCGGATATCGGGACTCGCCGTCCCAAAGTACCCACCAAGCGCAAGCTGGTGCTGGCTACGACAGGAGCTCGCTCACAGAAGAAGAAAAAGAAGTCGATCCTTTCCGTCGACGTTGTATTTGCATCATGCTGGACTACGAAGGAACGCCGTTGTTGACATTGCGTCTGCTGTAGCGAAACGAATGCTGAGATGGAGTTGAGATTTTGCCGTCACTCCGCTTTGTTTTGGCCGTGAGGTCTTTCGTTGACGTTGCATCTGCATCCTGCTGAACTGAGAAGGAACGTCGTTATTGACATTGCATCTGCTGTAGCGAGACGAATGCTGAGATGGAGTTGAGATTTTGCCGTCACTCCTCTTTGTTTTGACCGTGAGGTCTTTCGTTGACGTTGCGCCTGCATCCTGCTGGACTGAGAAGGAACGTCGTTGTTGACATTGTGTCTAGTGTAACGAGACGAATGCTGGGATGGAGTTGGGATTTCGCCATCACTCCGCCTTGTTTTGACCGTGAGGTCTTTCGTTGACATTGCATATCCATCCTGCCGGACTGAGAAGGAACATCGTTGTTGACATTGCGTCTAGTGTAACGAGACGAATACTGGGATGGAGTTAGGATTTCTCCATCACTCCGCCTTGCTGACATTGCATCTGCTGTAACGAGATGAATGTCGAGGTGGTCTCTAGGTTGTCTTGGAACCATCGAGATTTGGAGTAGGGGCTTTGCCGTAGCTCCAGGGTTGATTGCAGCGTCTGAATCCTGCTGGAATGGGGATGAACGCCGTTGATGATCTCTAGGCTATCTCTGAACCGTCGAGATTTGGCTTCGTTTTCTAATGAAGCCTGGGGAGGGAAGGTGTGATTCCTTCTTTGTTTGCGCCCCTGAATTGTATACAGGGATTGATGTGATATCACCTGTAGGGCAAAAAGTTTTTCTTTTTTCATTTTCTTTTTATTTCTTTCCGCGATGCTCCATCATTTCAGCTTTTATATCGCGAAAGTCGCGATTGCCCAATCATTTCGGCTATTTTTCGCGGTGCCCAATCATTTCGGCCATTTATTTTATTTTTACTCGCTGCTTTTTATTGCGAGTTGCCCAATCATTTCGGCTATTTTGCATCCATACATTTTTACTTGCTGATTTTGTTGCAAGTTGCCCCATCGTTTCGGCTATTTTGTATGCATGCGTGGCTCGCTAGCTTCTTGCTGCAAGCTTGGAATTAGACACCGATTTCGGCATCGGCACCGCTACAACTGGGATATTGCCATGAGCGAATCATCATTTTCTTCTGTCGATGTCGAACAAAGGTGGCTTAGCGAACAGGGTTAGGATCCTGTCGACTAAGGCTTTCGACTTCATGAGCCGTAAGGGTCTCATAAAGGTTTTTTTTTGCGAGTCGTCAGGATCTCGTAGGTGCGTTTTCTCCTTAGGAATCGTGAGGATTCCTAAGTGCATGGTCTCTTATAAATCGTAAGGATCTTACAAGAGTGTTTTCTCCTTATAAGTCGAGAGAACTTATAAGGGCTGTTCACCGTGTAGACATATCCCTAGTCACGGATGGGATTTTGTTAGGGAAATGTTTATTCGCGCCCGTAGATTATATACAAGGGTCAGCATTGAGCCGCTTGTAGGGCAAAATTGGAGGTTGTGGTGGCTGCTTAAGAACATGTTCAGATCCTTGTAGCTTAAGACTTTTGAATCTTATGAGCCGTGAGGGTCCCATAAGAGGGTTCTCCTTACGAGTCGTGAGGATCTCGTAAGTGTAATTTCTCCTTAGGAATCGTGGGGATCCCTAAGTGTGTTGCTTCCTTGTGAGTCGTAAGGATCTCACGCAGGTGGTTTTCTCCTCACAAGGTCGAGAGGACCTTGCAAGTGTCTTTTAACGAGATAGCGCCCTTTCGGGTTTTCACAAAACTCACCGGTGGCCCTGCCGTTTTTACTCACGGAGCCCTCTCGGGTTTTCATCTGTGCCCTTTTCGCTTATGGACGTACCGTTTTCTTTTTTCTTTTTTTTTTCTAACGAGGTTGCGCCCTTTCGGCTTTTCACAAAGCTCGCCAGTAGCCCTGCTGTTTTTACTCACGGAGCCCTTTTGGGTTTTCATCCGTGCCCATTTTGCTTGTGGACATACCGTTTTCTTTTTTCTCCCTTTTTTTATTGTCTCTTTTTTTGTATCAGCCTTGGGATGCTGCGGTCTGTAGTAGTTTATCGATGTCTCGGTCAATATCCAGTTTCAGGACATAGTGGTCTATTGTTAGTTTAACGACGTTTCGGTCTTTGGTTCATAGGTCGGACATGTTTGAAGATCTTTCAGCACTCTTTTAGTTTTTTGCCGAAAAAACAATTTCTCATGGAGCTTCTCCTATAAAAGAGCATGATGCCCCCGGCATGTCCAAACTTTTCTGAGCATGTGGTTGTGGCGGGTTCACCTTCCAGTTGTCAGACAACTCGAATTTGCCCTTTTGGTATTCATCCTCAATCCAGCTTTTGAAGACGTAGCAATTTTCAAGTGGATGGCTCATTACTCTGTGGTAGGGACAATAGTTAGGATGGTTAACGTCACCCGGTTGCGACGGATGTTTTGGATCTGGCAGAGTGATGAGCCCGTTGTGCACTGCCAGTTTGAACAGTCTCCTTGTTTTATCCATTGGAAATGAGTAAGGACGTTTCAACTTCTCATCGAGGGATCGTGGCTTGTTGCTTTGACGAACAGACAGTCTCGGGTTACTCGGCTGTTGCTGAGCGTTGGCGACAAAGGTCGCTTTTCCCTTCCCCTTATCCTTTTTGCTTGATCCCTTATTTGTGGGCCCGAGATCCTTTTTAGGTAGCGTGCGATTGCGTAGCGGAATGTCCTCGCAGCTCTTCATTTCTTCCTCTTTTCCTGAGGTGGATTCCTTGAAGAGAGGGCTGAGAGTAATTTCTTCTTCAGAATTTCTCCCGAAGGTGAGAACTTGTGATCCCCTGCTATCAACCATGTGACAGTTGTCGGCAGCTCTTTCTCGTTCGTCTGTCGTATTTTTCTGCTGTCGATGAGTTTCACGCTCCATCCTCTTAAAGTGCTGCCTGTGAGCGACATACCCTTGCCACCAATTTTTAAAGGCGTTGCTCTCTTCGGTAGGGTGCGCAATCCTTTGATGATATAAACAGTAATTAGGATGCACATCCTCATCATTAAGGCGTATATTGCCAGGAGAATTTTCTCTAAAAGAGGGCAGCTTCATTCCCATCGATATGGCTTTGGCGAACCTTTTCCTCATCTTGAACCTTCTTTTATTTGTGGTAGATGAAGTTCTTTTACCTGGGGGAAGTGTTTTAACTCTTTCGTCCAGTCGCCGGCGTTTGGTCTTTTCAAATATGGCCATCTCACACTCTCGATCAGCTTTGCTTTTAAGATGGGTTTCGTTCAGGAATGCATCAATTATTTCGTCTGATGGTCCTAGAAGTTCCGGCTCAGGATCTGCCCCCAATTTCTTTGCGTTAGGAGCTTCTTCACCGTTTATTAACGAGTGAGAGATCATATGGCAACTTGCCACATAATCCTCGGGTTCATCTGACGAGTCTTCTCTATTGTCATCACCTCCATCCTCAAGGACGGGGCTGAGGAATTCTTGGAGTGTGACTAGGGTCTGCGCCTTCTGATTATATTCTTCCAGCGCGTCAATATGTTTTTGTAGGTCCGTACGTTTGTCATCAGGTTTCACGGGCTTCTTGGTTTTCTTCTTGGAAGACTTTGACGGCTGGGTATGAGCGCTTTGACTATCACCACCAGTTTTTGGAATTGGGCGCGGCTTCAGCATTCCCTCGATAATCTCAGGTTCCAGCGGATTCTTCCACCTGATTGCCGGACATGTTTAGAGATTCCTCAACATTCTTTTAGTTTTTTTGCTGAAAGAGCGACCTCCCATGGAGCTTCTTCAATGAAAGATCATGATGCCCCCGGCGTGTCTGTCTTCTTGGGAGGGTGTGGCTGTGGTGGGTTCACCTTCCAATTCTTGGACAGGGCAAATTTTCCCTGTAGGTATTGATCTTCAATCCAGCCTTTAAAGGTGAAGCAATCCTTAATTGGATGGCTTACCATTTGATGGTAAGGGCAATAATTAGGACTATTATCCTCGCCGGGTTGCAACGGTCGTTTTAGATCCGGCAGATTGATAAATCTGTTGCGCACTGCCATCTCGAACAGTCTCCGCGTTTTATCCTGGGGAAATGAGTAAGGACGTCCCAGTCTCTCCTCAAGGGATGGGCGTGAACGCACGTTGTTTTGGCGAACAACCGGCTTTAAGTTGCTCGGCTGTTGTTAAATGTTGGCGACGAAGGTTGCTTTCCCCTTTCCTTTTTCGTTTCGCGGCTCTGTCTTTGAAGAGGAAGGCCTGTGGCCCATTTGGTCCATTTGAGCCAGCTTGTCAATCAAGGCCTGGAAAGTGGTCGGCTTGAAGAACATCATGAATTGCGAGATGGTCGCTTGAGGATCAAGAGTACCCACGAACATGCCTACCGTGGGTCTTCTTTGATGCGTTGCTCGCATTTCGACCATAAATTCCGCCACCGGATTGCATATTGCAGCCACGTCTCTCCCGGCTTCACTCTGGCGTTGATCAATGCCGTGATCGGGGTGCATTCACTGGCGCTTGCGAACCGTTGAGTGAATAGCAACTCCATTTCTGTAAACGTTTTGACGGAGTTGTCGGGAAGCTCCGAGTACCATTCAAAAGCTGTGTCTGCTAAACTACCGACGAACTGGCGAAGTAGAAGTTTATCATTACCTACAGTATTGCCATAAAGAGCCCTGAACTGAGCGACATGTTGATATGGATTCCCCGTTGTTCCCCTCCGAATGGCGGCCGAGACAAGAAATGCCTTGCCTGAGATTCGGGGCAGATGCTAATTGGTGCTATCCGTCCACCTCTCCGAAGATGCCAAGTTGATTTATGGCACCATGTATCGAAGGTTTAAGCGGATGCGACCGATGTAGCAGACTTCGTCAGATTCCCCCTCGTTGAGGGGTTTTTGATTGTGGGGACGCTCTTCCCTGCAGGCGCAAGCCCCTGCAGTTAATTACGCTATCGCATCGCGGTAACAACTTTCTCCTTCTCCAGCTGGTCACTTCGTGTCGTGGGTGTTTTTTTTGTTTGTGGTTGCCCGTGGATTGTATACGGAGACTAATTTATGTAGTCGCCCGTAGGACGTGGATTAATCCAAATCCGTGTTTACTTAGATTTGGGTTTGTGGTTTTGGTTTGAGGATACGTTAGCCATATTTGAGACTAAGATCGACTCAAACGTTTGTTAAGGATACGTTAGTCCGATTTGAGACTAAGATCAACTTAACAGGATCGTTTAGATCCGACAAAAGAGCGTTTGGGCTCTATTGTTCCAGTTTAGGGACATGGTGGTCCATTGCATGTATGGTCGTCGGGACCCGTCACCTCTCTGACGACGTTGAAGGATTACAACGACATGTGTCAGAGGAGTTCAGAGATGTACCCTTGAACCAATGCTGATTGGGGGGATTCATAGTCCAATTTGGGACTAAAATCTGTTTGAAGGTTTAAGGATACGTTAGCCATATTTGAGGCTAAGATCAACTTAAACGGTTGTTAAGGATACGTTAGTCCAGTTTGGGACTAAGATCAACTTAACGGGATCGTTTAGATCCGACAAAAGAGCATTTTGGGGCTCTATTGTTCCAGTTTAGGGACATAGTGGTCCATCGCCAGTTTAGGGACGTGGTGGTCCATCGCCAGTTTAGGGACGTGGTGGTCCATCTCCAGTTTAGGGACGTAGTGGTCCATTGCCAGTTTAGGGACGTGGTGGTCCATTGGTAGTTTAAGGACATTGCGGTCCATAGGTAGTTTAAGGACGCATAAGTCCATGGGTTTAAGGACCCCACAGTCCATATGGGTGGTGTTTAAGGACGCATTAGTCAGTTAGTTTAAGGACGCATAAGTCTGCGGGTTTAAGGACCCCACAGTCCGTATCTTGGTTTAAGGACGTATAAGTCCATGAGTTTAAGGACCCCACAGTTCGTGTTGATGTGTGGTTGTCGGGACCCGTTACCTCTCTGAAGACGTTGAAGGATTACAACGACAAATATCAGAGGAGTTCCGAGATGTACCCTTGAAACAATGAGTTGGTTGAAAGAGAAGATGTACTCAGTTCAAGATGATTTGAGGACTTATGGCCAGTTTGGGCTAAGTCCAATTATGTTTGAAATATTGGCCCTTTGGGCCATTAGACATTTGTCTGGGTTCAGTCCCTCATCATTCAGCAATGTTAAACAGAGACTTGGGGGCTCTGACAACATTTTGTCTTTGATTTCCTCAATATTGAGATTCATTTGGAGGAGGGACTTTTGCCTCTGGAGAATTAGCCAATTTGGCTAAAAGTAGTGTTAAACACTAGAGAACAACAGTGTTAAACACTAGAGGTAGAACTCTCAAAATTAGTGTTAAACACTAAAAGACAATCAGTGTTAAACACTGGAAATATGATCTTCAATTTGGTGTTAAACACTAGAAACAATCAGTGTTAAACACTGGAAATAAGATTTTCAAATTAGTGTTAAACACTAAAGAAAGAGGGGTCACGTGTGGACACGTGAGAGCGCCCTGATTTCCATCATTTTATTCTGCAGGTAGGTGTTTAACACTTTTGATTCTGACGGCCATCACGTGTGAGCACGTGATGGAGGTCCCCGCTCTGGTCTGTTAGGATGCTCATTAGGGGTCACGTGGTGACACGTGAGGACGCCCTAAATGTGAAGCCAGATCTCCTTTGTTTTATCCTCAAATCTGCGAATAAGTGTTAGACACTTTTCCTCTTTATTTTAGAGCATCACGTGTTGGCACGTGATGGGGGTTTTTGCATCGAATATTACAACACTTGCTGAGGGGTCACGTGGGGACACGTGAGAGCGCCCAAAGCTTCTTTTCTTTTGTTTTGCCATTAAGTGTTAAACACTTTCATTTTTATTTTTAGAGTATCACGTGTTGGCACGTGATGGGGATCTGTGCGCCAATTGTTAAAGCATTTGCTGAGGGGTCACGTGATAACACGTGAGAGCGCCCAAAGCTTTCATTTCCTTTGCTTTTTCTTTCTGCGTTTTGGGAGTCACGTGGGAGCATGTGAGGTGATGCTTCAAATTTCTTTGCAGGGGATCTTTTCAAGGGTCACGTGGGGCACGTGACCCTAGTTCTTTTCATGAACAGAGATCTTTTAAGAATTGAATTCTTTGTAGGGTTAAACCCTAATTATGATTTTGGAGGAATTAAATTCCTATCGTGAAAGAATTGAATTCTTATTTAGGATGAAACCCTGATTTCTTTTCAAAGGAATTAAATTCCCAGATATGTAAAAGAATTAAATTCTTGATTAGGGTTAAACCCTAGTTTTGTTTTAGGAGAATTAATTCTCAAAACTCAATTCCCCTTCTAAGTTTAGGATCTGCATGGCAGGATCTCGACCCGATGAGAATTAAATTCTCAAGTTATGGGGAGATGTGCTCTGTGCAGATCTTCAACCAGAAGAAGACCTAAGTTCTTTTTTGTATAAGAGTTAAACTCTTGGATTTTGAGAATTAAATTCTCTGTTTGAAGTTTATCTTTTTCCCTTTTCTCACCTTGGGTTTTTCTTTTGCAGAGAATTAAATTCTCCTTTCTTTTCTTCCCTCTTGAGAATTAAATTCTCCTCCCTCTGTTTTTCTCTCCAAAATAGTAGATCCCCCCTCTTCTTTTCTTGGCTCCTATTTATAGGAGAAGGAAAAGAGTTAATTTGTTTAGCAAATCTCTCATTGGAAGATTTGATTTGATTGTTGAGAGATTTGATTTATATCTATCATTAATCTGGACCTTTAGATCATTCAGTGAATTTTATTCACCGTGGATTTTAAATCCAAAAGATATTCTATTTGTTATCCTGGTGAGATTTTCAGGGAAATCTTTCCTTGTCCAAGGGTTTTCTATAAATTGGTGATTTTAATCACCCTTGGATTTTTAATCCAACGGTTCCCCATGACCCTTTTCCATTTGGAAAGATTCAGAAACTTTTAGAATTTAATTCTATTAAATTATAATGCTTTTAAAGCCAGTCACGTGCTGGCACGTGACCTTTGGTCACGTGGGAGCACGTGACCCCCAATTGGGTTCCTTTCTCAGCCGCTTATTTATGTTTCAGTTTTAACCATCACGTGTCAACACGTGACCATTGGTCACGTGTAAGCACGTGATACCTCGTTGAGGTATTTTCTGACTTTTAGAATTAAATTCTATTCATTATTTTAGAGGCTTTAAAAGCCCATCACGTGTCTGCACGTGACCCATGGTCACGTGTGAGCACGTGATGCCCCATTGGGGTCTTTTATGAGTTTTTATTGTATCTTTTAACTCCTCCAGCGGGTTCTTAAAAGCCCATCACGTGTGGACACGTAATTCCTCATAACTTTTGATCCCGGATGAATTACGAGGCCCATAATATATCAAATCGAAGGGTTTTTCGAGCCGCTTTCGATACCATCAGAATTTATCTGTTTCTCATTCGGGAGTTTGTCAAAAAACAGCCCGGAAGATACTGGTTCCCATTTTCTTAAGCGTATCGCCGCCATTTGATACCTTGGGCTCTTTTGCGCAGAAATTTTTGGCGGGAACAAATGCCCCCCACTAATTTGCCCACGTATGTATTTACGTGGGTGAAGTAGTGCAAAGTAATGCATAGCGTATGACCAGTTTCGGGTTGGTATATTACTTTCAGAATCTTGATCTGAGAAGATAACGAGCGGACACAAGCGTCGTCATTTATCATTGACTCAAATCTCGACTCTTAAGAGATATAGTTCCAAACCTTTAACTCCATGAGCCGCACCCTTCTATCTCTTTATATCTCACTCTGGAGTGAAGTAGTTTATATGCTCATGAGTAGCTTTTCCATTTCAGTGGCATGTAGCTTTGGCGATTGTGGCTCATAGATGGTCCCTCTTGACCTCTTTGCAGGGCAGTGATGGCTTAGGAGACAGGGTTAGGATCTGCTACCTAAGACTTTTCAACTTTATGAGCCGTGAGGGTCTCATAAAGACTTTTCTCCCTACGGATCGAGAGGATCTCGTAGGTGTATTTTCTCCTTAGGAGTCGTGAGGATTCCTAAGTGTGTTTTCTCTTATAAGTCGTAAGGATCTTATGAGAGAATTTTTCCCTCTTACGAGTCGAGAGGACCCGTAAGCGGTTGTTCCCCTCCTTGTCGAAATTCGACTTCGGAGAGTGAGACCCGTGGATACTATGCAAGAGACCATTTTGGGCCGACTTGCAGGATCCCAGTGCTTAGGAAACAGGTTTTTTAATCCCTACTGCCTAAGGCTTTATCTCACGAGTCGAGACGAATCGAGAAGTTCTCGCAAAGACATCATTTTCCTCACGAGTCGAAACGAATCGAGCAGATCTCGCAAGAATATCCTAACGTCACAGTTAACCTCTGCTTTTTACGACAGAAGTCCGTTAGGGTCTGTGGTACTTAGGGTTTTGGCCGCCGTACCGTCGCATGAGTTGATGTATTCCTCGATAGGCAATCGTGCTGTTCGAGTAGCCCTGCGACTGCCGTGTCTCTGATCCCTTCGGGGGCTGGACAAGACGTCTTTAAGCAATCCTCCTTGGCAGTTTGACCGTCGGAAGAGCAAGCGCTAGGAATTTGCCATGCCGCTTTTTACTTGAGGTTAGGCTCATTTTGAAGAGCCCCGATGAGTCATAACCACTCCGTGCTGGTGTGGGATGATCTCCGATAGTCTTTCAGGCTTTATATGACTTGCCGTTAAGACCCTGAAGCTAGGAATTTGGCCTTTGCTTCGTTTGCTGGCATTGCGTCCTCTGTATCGAGACGAATGCCGTGGTTGTCTCTAGGTTGCTGGTGAACCGTCGAGGTTTGGAACCAGGGATTTTGCCGTGACTCCTTTCGGTGATGTTGCGTCTGCTGTGTCGAGACGAACGTCGAGGTGGTGATCACTCCATGTTGGTATGAGATGATCTATGAATGTCTTTCCGGTTTTATATGACTTACGGTCAAGACGTTGAAGCTAGGAATTTGGCCTTCGCTTCGTTTGCTTTGTCGCGTCCGAATCCTGCTGGGGGAAGAACGCTGGGGTGACATTTCATCTGCTGTATCGAAACGAACGTCAAGGTGGTGACCACTCCGTGCTGGTATGGGATGATCTCCGATTGTCTTTCAGGCTTTATATGACTTGCTGTCAAGACCCTGAAGCTAGGAATTTGGCCTTCGCTTCGTTTGCTGGCATTGCGTCCTCTGTATCGAGACGAATGTCGTGGTTGTCTCTAGGTTGCTGGTGAACCGTCGAGGTTTGGAACTGGGGATTTTGCCGTTGCTCCTTTTGGTGATGTTGCGTCTGCTGTATCGAGACGAACGTCGAGGTGGTGACCACTCCACGTGGGATGATCTCCGGTGGTCTTTCAGGCTTTATATGACTTGCCGTTAAGACCTTGAAGCTAGGAATTTGGCCTTCGCTTCGTTTGCTGGCATTGCGTCCTCTGTATCGAGACGAATGTCGCGGTTGTCTCTAGGTTGCTGGTGAACCGTCGAGGTTTGGAACCAGGGATTTTGCCGTGACTCCTTTCGGTGATGTTGCGTCTGCTGTGTCGAGACGAACGTCGAGGTGGTGATCACTCCATGTTGGTATGAGATGATCTATGAATGTCTTTCCAGTTTTATATGACTTACCGTCAAGACGTTGAAGCTAGGAATTTGGCCTTCGCTTCGTTTGCTTTGTCGCGTCCGAATCCTGCTGGGGGAAGAACGCTGGGGTGACATTTCATCTGCTGTATCGAAACGAACGTCAAGGTGGTGACCACTCCACGCTGGTGTGGGATGATCTCCGATTGTCTTTCAGGCTTTATATGACTTGCCGTCAAGACCCTGAAGCTAGGAATTTGGCCTTCGCTTCGTTTGCTGGTATCGCGTCTGCTGTATCGAGACGAATGTCGCGGTGGTGATCACTCCATGTTGGTGTGAGGACCAGGATCCGCTCTAGATGTTTCCCACGGGATCGAAGAGTGACGTTGTCCGCGTTCCACGTGACCAGGAATTTTGCTCTAGATGCTTCACACGGGTTCACTGCCATGTTAGGCGAGGACTAGGCTCCGCTCTGGATGCTTCGCACGGGTTCACTGCCGTACTCTGCGAGGACCAGGATCTGCTCTGGACGTTTTCCACGGGGTCAAAGAGTGACGTTATCCGCGTTCCACGTGACTAGGAATTTTGCTCTAGATGCTTCACACGGTTTCACTGCCGCGTTAGGCGAGGACTAGGCTCCGCTCTGGATGCTTCACACGGGTTCACTGCCGTGCTTTGCGAGGACCAGGATCCGCTCTGGACGTTTTCCACGGGGTCAAAGAGTGACGTTATCCACGTTCCACGTGACCAGGAATTTTGCACTAGATGCTTCACACGGTTTCACTGCCGTGTCAGGCAAGGACTAGGGTCCGCTCTGGATGCTTCACACGGGTTCACTGCCGTGCTCTGCGAGGACCAGGATCTGCTCTGGACATTTTCCACGGGGTCAAAGAGTGACGTTATCCGCGTTCCACGTGACCAGGAATTTTGCTCTAGATGCTTCATACGGTTTCACTCCGCGTTAGGCGAGGACTAGGCTCCGCTCTGGATGCTTCACACGGGTTCACTGCCGTGCTTTGCGAGGACCAGGATCCGCTCTGGACGTTTTCCACGGGGTCAAAGAGTGACGTTATCCGCGTTCCACGTGACCAGGAATTTTGCACTAGATGCTTCACACGGTTTCACTGCCGCGTTAGGCGAGGACTAGGGTCCGCTCTGGATGCTTCACACGGGTTCACTGCCGTGCTCTGCGAGGACCAGGATCCACTCTGGACGTTTTCCACGGGGTCAAAGAGTGACGTTATCCGCGTTCCACGTGACCAGGAATTTTGCACTAGATGCTTCACACGGGTTCACTGCCGCGTTAGGCGAGGACTAGGCTCCGCTCTGAATGCTTCGCACGGGTTCACTGCCCTGTTCTGCGAGGACCAGGATCCGCTCTGGACATTTTCCACGGGGTCAAAGAGTGACGTTATCCGCGTTCCACGTGACCAGGAATTTTGCACTAGATGCTTCACACGGGTTCACTGCCGCGTTAGGCGAGGACTAGGCTCCACTCTGGATGCTTCGCACGGGTTCACTGCCGTGTTCTGCGAGGACCAGGATCCGCTCTGGACGTTTTCCACGGGGTCAAAGAGTGACGTTATCCGTGTTCCACGTGACCAGGAATTTTGTTGATTATATCCGCATTTCACGGAGTTAGGATTTGACTCTCTGTGGGAGTACATCGTCGAGTCATGGAATTGGGAGTTGCCGCTGTTCCGCTTTGCTTGATGATGTGTCCGCTGTGACGAGACGAGTGCTGAGGTGGAGCTGGGATTTTGCCATCACTCCGCTTTGCTGACCATGGGGTCTTTTATTTGCTTTGCATGTACATCCTGCTGGACTGCGAAGGAACGCCGTTGTTAACATTGCGTCTGCTGTAATGAGACGAATGCTAAGGCGGAGTTGGGATTTTGCCATCGCTCCGCTTGATGGTGTAACATCTATGTCCTGCTGGAATGAGGAGGCACGCCGTTGTTGGTCTCCAGGCTGTAGATGTGGCCATTGAGATTTGGAACTAAGGACTTTGCCATGGTTCCGTTTCGTTGCGACTCTGAGGTCGATTGTTGACGTCACGTCTGCATCTGGCTGGAGTGAGGAGAAACGCCGTTGGTGATCTCTAAGTTGTCGATGTTGACGTCGAGACCCTGAAGCTCGGGATCTTCTTTTTGCTTCGTTTGTTGACATTATGTCTGCAATATTGCGATAAATGTCGAGATTGTCTCTAGGTTGTCTATTAACCGTCGAGATTTGGCTCCGCTTTCTGATGGAGCCTGTTGGAAAGGTATGGTTCCCTTTTTATCTGTGCCCCTGGATTGTATACAGGGATCGATGTGATTTCACCTGTAGGGCAAAAAGTTTCATTCTTTCATTTTTTTATTCTTTCCGCGATGCTCTATCATTTCAGCTTTTTATATCGCGAAAATCGCGATTGCCCAATCATTTCGGCTATTTTTCGCGGTGCCCAATCATTTCGGCTATTTTTCTTTTTACTCGCTGCTTTTTATTGCGAGTTGCCCAATCATTTCGGCTATTTTTCATGCATACATTTTTACTTACTGATTTTGTTGCAAGTTTCCCCATCATTTCGGCTATTTCATATGCATTTTTTTAGGGGGTTCGCTGATTTTTTCTCGCGAGTAGGGGATTTGGGATCTGATACCAATCTTGGCATCAGCATCGCTGCGACTGGAATACTGCCAGGAGCGAATCATCATTTGCCGTGAACGGACTTGGAATTTGATACCGGTTTAGGCATCAGCATCGCTGCAACTGGGATATTGCCAGGAGCGAATCATCATTTGCCTTAAAAGGGCTTGGAATTTGATACCGGTTTAAGCATCAGCATCGCTGCGACTGGAATATTGCCAGGAGCGAATCATCATTTGCCTCTGTCGATGTTGAACAAAGGTGGCTTAGTAAACAGGGTTAAGGGTCCTGTCGGCTAAGGCTTTTGACTTCATGAGCCGTAAGGGTCTCACAAAGGTATTTCTCCCTACAAGTCGTGAGGATCTTGTAGGTGTGTTTTCTCCTTGGGAATCGTGAGAATTCCTAAGTGCATGTTCTCTTGTAAATCGTAAGGATCTTACAAAAAGGTTTTCTCCTTATAAGTCGAGAGGACTTACAAGTGTTGTTTGCTGTACAAGCATATCCCTAGTCATGGATGGGACTTTGTTAGGGAAATATTTATTCGTGCTCGTGGATTGTATACAAGGGTCAGTACTGAACCACTTGTAGGGCAAGATTGGAGGTTGTGGGGGTTTCTTAAGAATAGATTCAGGTCTCTGTAACTTAAGACTTTCAAATCTTATGAGCCGTGAGGGTCCCGTAAGAGAGTTCTCCTTACGAGTCGTGAGGATCTCGCAAGTGTAATTTCTCCTTAGGAATCGTGAGGATCCCTAAGTATGTTGTTCCCTTGTGAGTCGTAAGGATCTCATGCAGGTGGTTTCTCCTTACAAGGTCGAGAGGACCCTGTAAGTGTCTTTTAACGAGGTTGCGCCCTTTCGGGTTTTCACAAACACTCGCCGGTAGCCCTGCTGTTTTTACTCACGGAGCCCTTTCGGGTTTTCATCCGTGCCCATTTTGCTTATGGACATACCGTTTTCTTTTTTTTTTTATTCTTTTTTTTAACGAGGTCGCGCCCTTTCGGGTTTTCACAAGACTCGCCGGTAGCCCTGCTGTTTTTACTCACGGAGCCCTTTCGGGTTTTCATCCGTGCCCATTTTGCTTATGGACATACCGTTTTTTTATTTATTTATTTTTTTGTTTTTTTAACCACGCCAGCCTAAGGATGCTGCGGGTTGATAGTAGTTTAATGACGTTTCGGTCATTTGCAAGTTTTAGGACATTGCGGTCCACCGTTAGTTTAAGGACATTTCGGTCCGACGCCAGTTTTAGGACATAGTGGTCCATCGTTAGTTTAACGACATTTCGGTCTACCGTCGCCGTATTTGAGGCGAATTTCTAGTTTACTGACTTTTCGGTCTAGGAGGCCTTCCCTATGAATGAGCATGATGCCCCCGGCATATCCACCTTTTTCGAAGCATGTTGTTGTGGCGGGTTTACTTTCCACTTTTCGGGTAACGCGAACTTGCCCTGTTGGTATTGGTCTTCAACCCAGTTTTTGAAGACGTAGCAATTGTCGAGTGGGTGACCCATTAATCTGTGGTAGGGACAATAGTTAGGATTGTTAACGTCACCTGGTTGCAATAGACGTTTTGGATCTGGCAGAGTGATAAGCCCGCTGCGCACTGCTAGCTCGAACAATCTCTTTGTTTTATCTTTGGGAAATGAGTAAGGACGTTTCAACTTCTCATTGAGGTATCGCGGCTTGTTGTTTTGACGACAAAACGGTCTCGGGTTACTCGGCTGTTGTTGAGTGTTGGCAACAAAGGCCGTTTTTTCCTTTTCCTTTCTCATTTCGTTTGCTCCGTCGTTTGCGGGTCCGAGATTCTTTCCGGGTAGCGTGAGATTGTACGGCTGAACATTCTCGCAACTCTCCAATTCTTTTGTTTTAGAAATGAATTCCTTGAAGAGAGGGTTAAGAGCGGCTTCTTCATCAGAATCGCTTCCAAAGGTGAGAACTCGTGATCCCCCGGGCTCGTCCCTATGACAATTGCCGGCAACTCCTTTATGCTTATCTGTCGTATTTTTTCGCTGTCTACAAGCTTCACACTTTGTCCTGTTGAAGTGTTTCCTGTGAGCGACATACCCTTGCTACCAACACTTAAAAGAGTTGCAGTCTTCAGTAGGATGTGCGATCCTCTGATGATATAGGCAGAAGTTAGGGTGTACGTCCGTTTCATCAAAATGTATACCACCAGGAGAATTTTTTCTGAAAGAGGGCGGCCTCATCCCCATTGACATGGCTTTGGCGAATCGTTTCCTTGTCTTGATCCTTCTTTCATTTGCGGCGGATGTACTTTGATCTGGTGGGAGTGTTTCGACCCTTTTGTCCAGTCGCCGGCGTTTGGCCTTTTTAAATATGGCCATCTCACGCTCCCAGTCGGCTTTACTTTTCAGACTAATCTCATTCAGGAAGGCATCGATCATCTCGTCTGACGGCCATAGAAGTTTTGGTTCAGGATCCGCCCCCGGTTTCTCGGTGCAAGGAGCCTCTTTATCATCTATCAATGAGTGAGAGATCACATGACAACTTGCTACGTAGTCCTCAGATTCATCTGATGAATCTTCTCCATCGTTTTCGTCCTCGAGGACGTGGTTGAGTAACTCTTGGAGCGTGATTGGAATCCGCGCCTTCTGGTTATACTCTTCCAGCGCGTCAATCTGTTTCTGCAAATCCGTGCGCTTGTCGCCAGGCTTCACGGGCTTCTTGGATTTCTCCTTCTTTTTCGAAGATTTCGACGGCTGGGTGTGAATGCTTTGGCTATCACCACCGATATTTGGAATTGGGCATGGCTTCAGCATCCCCTTGATGATCTCAGGTTCCAACGGGTTCTTCCACCCGATCGCCGGGCATGCCTGGAGATCATTCAGCATCTTTTTGGTTTTGGATGACAACACGACCTCCCACGAAGCTTCTTCAACAAAAGAACAAGTTGCCCCCAGTGCGTCCGTCTTCTTTGGAGTGTGCGGTTGTGGTGGGTTTACTTTCCACTTTTCAGACAGCGCAAACTTGCCTTGTAAGTACTGATCCTCGATCCATCCTTTAAAGACGAAGCAATCCTCGATCGGGTGACTTACCGTTTGGTGGTAAGGACAATAATTGGGATCGTTGACATCGCCTGGCTGCAACGGACGCTTTGGACTCGGCAGATTGATAAGTCTGTTGCGCACTGCCAGCTCGAACAGTCTTCTTGTTTTATCCTAGGGAAACGAGTAAGGACGTCTCAGTCTCTCCTCGAGGGATGGGCGTGGACGCACGTTGTTTTGGCGAACAACCGGCTTTAAGTTGCTCGGTTGTTGTTGAGCGTTGGCGACGAAGGTTGCTTTCCCTTTGCCCTTTTCATTCCAAGGCTCCGTCTTTAAAGAGGAAGGCCTATGGCCCATCTGGTCCATTTGGGTCAGCTTGTCAATCAAGGCCTGGAAGGTGGTCGGCTTGAAGAACATCATGAACTGTAAGATGGTCACTTGCGGATCAAGGGTACCCACAAACATGCCCACTGCCGGCGCTTCTTCGATGCGCTGCTCGCATTTTGACCATAAATTCCGCCATCGTATCGCATATTGGACCCAAGTTTCTCCAGGCTTCACCCTGGCATTAATCAGTGCTGTTATCGGGGTGCGTCCACTAGCACTCGTGAATCTCTGTGTAAACAGCAGCTCCATCTCCGTAAATGTCTTGATAGAGTCATTTGGGAGTTCAGAGTACCACTCAAATGCCGTTTCCGACAGGCTGCCAACAAACTGGCAGAGCAGCAATTTATCATTACCTCCAGTGTTGCCGCACATGGCTCTAAATTGAGCGACGTGCTGATGTGGATTTCCTGTCCCTTTATATACGTGGAACTTAGGGATTGTATATCCCGGCGGGTAACTGATTTGGTCATACCAGCCCGGATAGGGTCGTCCAGTTCTAACCGTTTGCCCAGCCGCTTCACTCGCCTGATGAGTTCGTATTTGCTGATCTATATAGTCATCCAGCGCGGCCTTAGAAATGGTTTCGTCTTTGGTTGCTGAAAGAGCCGGCGGAGGATTAGATGTCTCCCTTCCATCGTCTTCAACAGTGATTGGAGGGTCATCAGCTGGAGGGTTCGGCTGTAACATCATCCCTACCATATCTTGGAGGAGAAACGCCATTTGTTTTATATTAGCCGCTTGCTCTGCGGCTTCTTTGTCCTTCTTTTCGAGGACTCTGCGTAGGTAGTCAGCGTCAGTTTCTTGTTCATGACGCTGCTCTGATGATGCCTCCGGGCTTTCTTTTGGCCCGGTAAGTGCGGCCACTGCAGTCATCATCTCCTGAAGCTTCTGTTGCTGATCCTGGGCTTTCGTCACAGATCGGGTGAGCGGTCGGTGACCCGTCGAAGCACGGCTTTCCTCCTTTCCGGAAGCCATATAAATGGTGTGCACCACCATGCCCCCAGACTTGGGGCGTTTGTGTTCGGTGTCTTTGCGATTTGCCAAAGACACAGGGGCTTTTTGCGGCCTCCTTTTTTGAGTGATTGGAGTTGAGGGGGTCGTTATAGTGGGCACCCAAGTAGCTTTTTCTTTTTGTGGCTTGACAGAGTAATCCTTCTCCTTCCGTACCTTCATCTTTTTCTGTCGGCGGAGATAGTTTTCATCAATCACCAACCCTTGGACCTGTCGCCAGACTTTGTAAATTTTATAGGACAGCCGTTGAGAGGACTGTTCTGGCTTGGCTTCCGCAACATTTCCCACCGGAGGAGGGGATCTTTTTAGTACGGCGGTAGGAGAGTTTCTACGCACCGTGTTCAGCAATTCAAAGCTATTCCCGGTTGGAACAGCAGCATCGATCCCCACCGTCGGAGTTGGCGGAGTTATCCCAGATGGGGAGTTGCCCCCAGCCTTCCTCACTCGGCGCCAGTGGCGACGTCGGGCGTGTCTTGCGGATGGACTCACCTCCGTTGTTGGATAAGCTCCTTCATTCCCCCTGCTTTGAGGAGAGACTGTTATTGGTGCTAGCCTATCGAAGACCGACGCCCATTGAGAAGCAATGTCTAATCTGTCAAAGACAGACCTCTGAGTAGGGGAAGCAGATTTGAGGACCTCGCCTGGAGCAGCAACCGGAATGGCCAGCCTCGTAAAAACTGACTTCTTGGAAGGAGGAGCCTTTCCAATGATTTCGTTTGAGCCGGGATAGCTATCCTCTTTGGGATGGCAGCTTCGGGTATCGCGGGTTTGCAGACGTTCTGGCCCAGTCTGTTGAAAACTGAGGTATTGAAGCTGGGCGACCTGTTGAGAGGGGTCGCGGCAGTGGTAAGCCGATCAAAGATCGACTTCTTTGGGGCTTCTTGCAACGTCATTGTGGCATTGAAGCTCAACGGTGGGAGCATGGTCCTGAAGAATAATCCAGTGGTGGCCTGAGTTACCTGTTCCACTGGCATCTTGAAAAGGGAGGCCACTTGGGGCCCATAAGTCACTCCTCCAGCAAGGACCGAGCGAGAGTTGTAGTTGCAGGCAGTGCAGTTTGAAGCCATTGATCTTCTGTTTTCTGCACGGAGCAAGACACCAAATCTTAGTACCTCGAATCCACAGGCAACAACAGTAAACCGCGATTCGTTCGTGAACACGACACACGAAGTGTGGAGTGGAAAGTGGAAAAGGTCCCACCGGGCGTGCCGGAATCTGTTCCCCTCCGAATGGCGGCCGAGACATGGAATGCCTTGCCTGAGATTCGGGGCAGATGCTAATTGGTGCTATCCGTCCACCTCTCCGAAGATGCCAAGTTGATTTATGGCACCATGTATCGAAGGTTTAAGCGGATGCGACCGATGTAGCAGACTTCGTCAGATTCCCCCTCGTTGAGGGGTTTTTGATTGTGGGGATGCTCTTCCCTGCAGGCGCAAGCCCCTACAGTTAATTACGCTACCGCATCGCGGTAACAATTTTCTCCTTCTCCAGCTGGTCACTTCGTGTCGTGGGTGTTTTTTTTGTTTGTGGTTGCCCGTGGATTGTATACGGAGACTAATTTATGTAGTCGCCCGTAGGACGTGGATTAATCCAAATCCGTGTTTACTTAGATTTGGATTTGTGGTTTTGGTTTGAGGATACGTTAGCCATATTTGAGACTAAGATCGACTCAAACGTTTGTTAAGGATACGTTAGTCCGATTTGAGACTAAGATCAACTTAACATGATCGTTTAGATCCGACAAAAGAGCGTTTGGGCTCTATTGTTCCAGTTTAGGGGCATGGTGGTCCATTGCATGTATAGTCGTCGGGACCCGTCACCTCTCTGACGACGTTGAAGGATTACAAGGACAGGTGTCAGAGGAGTTCAGAGATGTACCCTTGAACCAATGCTGATTGGGGGGATTCATAGTCCAATTTGGGACTAAAGTCTGTTTGAAGGTTTAAGGATACGTTAGCCATATTTGAGGCTAAGATCAACTTAAACGGTTGTTAAGGATACGTTAGTCCAGTTTGGGACTAAGATCAACTTAACGGGATCGTTTAGATCCGACAAAAGAGCATTTTGGGGCTCTATTGTTCCAGTTTAGGGACATAGTGGTCCATCGCCAGTTTAGGGACGTGGTGGTCCATCTCCAGTTTAAGGATGTCGTGGTCCATTGCCAGTTTAGGGACGTGGTGGTCCATTGGTAGTTTAAGGACATTGCGGTCCATAGGTAGTTTAAGGACGCATAAGTCCATGGGTTTAAGGACCCCACAGTCCATATGGGTGGTGTTTAAGGACGCATTAGTCTGTTAGTTTAAGGACGCATAAGTCCGCGGGTTTAAGGACCCCACAGTCCGTATCTTGGTTTAAGGATGTATAAGTCCATGAGTTTAAGGACCCCACAGTCCGTGTTGATGTGTGGTTGTCGGGACCCGTTACCTCTCTGAAGACGTTGAAGGATTACAACGACAAATATCAGAGGAGTTCCGAGATGTACCCTTGAACCAATGAGTTGGTTGAAAGAGCAGATGTGCTCAGTTCAAGATGATTTGAGGACTTACGGCCAGTTTGGGCTAAGTCCAATTATGTTTGAAATATTGGCCCTTTGTGCCATTAGAAATTTGTCTGGGTTCAGTCCCTCATCATTCAGCAATGTTAAACAGAGACTTGGGGGCTCTGACAACATTTTGTCTTTGATTTCCTCAATACTGAGATTCATTTGGAGGAGGGACTTTTGCATCTGGAGAATTAGCCAATTTGGCTAAAAGTAGTGTTAAACACTAGAGAACAACAGTGTTAAACACTAGAGGTAGAACTCTCAAAATTAGTGTTAAACACTAAAAGACAATCAATGTTAAACACTGGAAATATGATCTTCAATTTGGTGTTAAACACTAGAAACAATCAGTGTTAAACACTGAAAATAAGATTTTCAAATTAGTGTTAAACACTAAAGAAAGAGGGGTCACGTGTGGACACGTGAGAGCGCCCTGATTTCCCTCATTTTATTCTGCAGGTAGGTGTTTAACACTTTTGATTCTGACGGCCATCACGTGTGAGCACGTGATGGAGGCCCCCGCTCTGGTCTGTTAGGATGCTCATTAGGGGTCACGTGGTGACACGTGAGGACGCCCTAAATGTGAAGCCAGACTCCTTTGTTTTATCCTCAAATCTGCGAATAAGTGTTAAACACTTTTCATCTTTATTTTAGAGCATCACGTGTTGGCACGTGATGGGGGTTTATCCATCGAATATTACAGCACTTGCTGAGGGGTCACGTGGGGACACGTGAGAGCGCCCAAAGCTTCTTTTCTTTTGTTTTGCCATTAAGTGTTAAACACTTTCATTTTTATTTTTAGAGCATCACGTGTTGGCACGTGATGGGGATCTGTGCGTCAATTGTTAAAGCATTTGCTGAGGGGTCACGTGATAACACGTGAGAGCGCCTAAAGCTTTCATTTCCTTTGCTTTTTCTTTCTGCGTTTTGGGAGTCACGTGGGAGCACATGAGGTGATGCTTCAAAGTTCTTTGCAGGGGATCTTTTCAAGGGTCACGTGGGGCACGTGGCCCTAGTTCTTTTCATGAACAGAGATCTTTTAAGAATTGAATTCTTTGTAGGGTTAAACCCTAATTATGATTTTGGAGGAATTAAATTCCTATCGTGAAAGAATTGAATTCTTATTTAGGATGAAACCCTGATTTCTTTTCAAAGGAATTAAATTCCCAGATATGTAAAAGAATTAAATTCTTGATTAGGGTTAAACCCTAGTTTTGTTTTAGGAGAATTACTTCTCAAAACTCAATTCCCCTTCTAAGTTTAGGATCTGCATGGCAGGATCTCGACCCGATGAGAATTAAATTCTCAAGTTATGGGGAGATGTGCTCTGTGCAGATCTTCAACCAGAAGAAGAACTAAGTTCTTTTTTGTATAAGAGTTAAACTCTTGGATTTTGAGAATTAAATTCTCTGTTTGAAGTTTATCTTTTTCCCTTTTCTCACCTAGGGTTTTTCTTTTGCAGAGAATTAAATTCTCCTTTCTTTTCTTCCCTCTGTTTTTCTCTCCAAAATAGTAGACCCCCCCTCTTCTTTTCTTGGCTCCTATTTATAGGAGAAGGAAAAGAGTTAATTTGTTTACCAAATCTCTCATTGGAAGATTTGATTTGATTGTTGAGAGATTTGATTTATATCTATCATTAATCTGGGCCTTTAGATCATTCAGTGAATTTTATTCACCGTGGATTTTAAATCCAAAAGATATTCTATTTGTTATCCTGGTGAGATTTTCAGGGAAATCTTTCCTTGTCCAAGGGTTTTCTATAAATTGGTGATTTTAATCACCCTTGGATTTTTAATCCAACGGTTCCCCATGACCCTTTTCCATTTGGAAAGATTCAGAAACTTTTAGAATTTAATTCTATTAAATTATAATGCTTTTAAAGCCAGTCACGTGCTGGCACGTGACCTTTGGTCACGTGGGAGCACGTGACCCCCAATTGGGTTCCTTTCTCAGCCGCTTATTTATGTTTCAGTTTTAACCATCACGTGTCAACAGGTGACCATTGGTCACATGTAAGCACGTGATACCTCGTTGAGGTATTTTCTGACTTTTAGAATTAAATTCTATTCATTATTTTAGAGGCTTTAAAAGCCCATCACGTGTCTGCACGTGACCCATGGTCACGTGTGAGCACGTGATGCCCCATTGGGGTCTTTTCTGAGTTTTTATTGTATCTTTTAACTCCTCCAGCGGGTTCTTAAAAGCCCATCACGTGTGGACACGTAATTCCTCATAACTTTTGATCCCGGATGAATTACGAGGCCCATAATATATCAAATCGAAGGGTTTTTCGAGCCGCTTTCGATACCATCAGAATTTATCTGTTTCTCATTCGGGAGTTTGTCAAAAAACAGCCCGGAAGATACTGGTTCCCATTTTCTTAAGCGTATCGCCGCCATTTGATACCTTGGGCTCTTTTGCGCAGAAATTTTTGGCGGGAACACCCGTCCCTTTATATACATGAAATTTAGGGATCGTATATCCCGGCGGGTACCTTATTTGGTCATACCAGCCTGGATAAGGTCGTCCAGTCTTAACGACTTGGCCAGCAGCTTCGTTCGCTCGGTGAGCTCGTATTTGTTGAGCTATATAATTATCGAGCGTGGCTTTTGAGATTATTTCCTCCTTGGCTGCTGACAGAGCCGGCAGAGGGTTCGATGTCTCCCCTCTGTCGTCTTCAATAATAATCGGAGGGTCTTCAGCTGGAGGATCCGGCTGTTAAATCATCCTTACCATGTCTTGGAAGAGAAGCGCCATTTGTTTTATGTTGGCAGCTTGTTCTGCTGCTTCTTTTTCCGTCTTTTTGAGGACTTTGCGGAGGAAGTCAGCATCGGTTTCTTGTTTGTGAGGCTTCTCTGATGACGCCGCCGGGCTTTCTTTTGGCCCGTTGAGTGTATCCATTGCGATCAGCATCTCCTAAAGCTTCTGCTGCTGCTGTTCCTGAGCCCTTGTTATTGATCGGGTGAGCGGTCGGTGACCCGTCGAAGCGCGACTTTCCTCTTTTCCGGAAGCAATGTAAATAGTATGCACTGTTATGCCCCCAGACTTGGGACGTTTAGGCTCAGCGTCTTTGTGATCTACCGTAGTCACAGGGGTTTTCTCCGGCTCCTTTTCTTTTGAGTAGTTGACATTGACGGGGCCGTTACAGCGGGCACCCAGGTGGTTGTCATCCTTTGTGGCTTTCTAGGATGGCTCCCTTCCTTCTGAACCTTCAGCTTCTTCTATCGGTGGAGATAGTCCTGATCGATCATCGACTCCTGGACTCATCGCCAGACTTTGTAAACTTTGGAGGACAGCCATTGAGGAGGCTGGTCCAGCCTTATCTCTGAAACATTCTCCACTGGAGGAGAAGATCTTTTCAGTACGGCGGTAGGAGAGTTCCTGCGTACCTTGTTCAGCAGTTCGAAGCTGTTCCCAGTTAGAACAACAGCACTGACTTCCACCGTTGGGGCTGGTGGAGTTAGTCCAGAGGGGGAGTTGCCCCCAGCCTTCCTTACTCGGCGCCAATGGCGACGTCGAGCGCGTCGGGCTGTTGGGATGGTTTGAGCTTGAGGGGTGACTTCGTCGTGCCCCCTGCTTTGGAGAAGGGTTGTTGCTGGCGTCAGCCTCTTGAAGACTGATGTCCATTGAGTAGCAGTATTTAATCTGTCAAAGACATACTTAGGAGCGGGAGCCGGAGTGGTTAATCTTGTAAAGACCGACCCTTTGGCAGGAGAAGTCGCCTTGACGACTTCAGGAGCAGGGATGGCTATCCTCTTCGAAATAACATGTTCTGGAATTGTAGGCTTC
Source organism: Agapanthus africanus (assembly GCA_030015575.1). NCBI lineage: Eukaryota > Viridiplantae > Streptophyta > Magnoliopsida > Asparagales > Amaryllidaceae > Agapanthus > Agapanthus africanus. Next base: position 489,189,330 of record JASDDO010000012.1, read on the forward strand.
ATCGTGGGCCCACATGAACTTTGGGTTAATCTGGCGAAGACTGAGGCGCTGGAGCTGGACGACCCGTTGAGAGGGGCCGCGGTAGTAGTAAGCCGATCAAAGACCGACTTCTTGGGAGCTTCTGGTGTTGGTGCAGGGGTGCTGAAGCTCATCGGTGGGAGCATAGTCCCAAAGAACAATCCGGTGGTGGCTTGAGTCACCTGGTCTACCGGAATCGTGAACAGGGAGGCTGCTTGGGGCCCATAGGCTATGCCCTCAGATGAGGCGGAGCGCGAGTTAAAATTGCAGTTGGAACACTTCTCGCAAGTGGATGCCATTGATGTTTCGCTTTCTGCGCCAAGCAAGAAACTAAATCTTAGTACCTCGAACCCAAGGGCAACCATATTAAACCGCGATTCGTTCGCGAACACGACACACGAAGTGTGGAGTGGAAAGAGGAAAGAGCCCCACCGGGCGTGCCAGAATCTGTTCCCCGCCGAAAGACGTGCGAAGACGCGGCGAACGTATCGCCTGAATTTCGGGGAAGATGCTAATTGGTGCTATCCGTCCACCTCTCCGAAGATACCAAGTTGATTTATGGCACCGTATATCGAAGGTTTAAACGGATGCGGCCGATGTAGCAGACTTCGTCAGATTCCCCCTCATTAGAGGAGGGGTTTTTTATTGTGGGGACGCTCTTCCCTGCAGGCGCAAGCCCCTGCAGTTAATTATGCTACCGTATCGCTGTAACAACTTTCTCCTTCTCCAGATGGTCACTTCGTGTCGTGGGTGTTTGTTTTGTTTTTGGTTGCTCGTGGATTGTATACGGAGACTAATTTATATTGTCGCCCGTAGGGCGTGGATTAGTCCAAATCCGTATCTTCTTAGATTTGGGTTTGGGGGTTGGGTTTAAGGATACGTTAGACTCATTTGAGACTAAGATCAACTTAAACGTTAGTTAAGGATACGTTAGTCTAATTTTCTAGGCTAAGATCAACTTAACAGGATCGTTTAGATCCAACAAGAAAGCATTTGGCCTATGTTATTTAGTTTAGGGACATTGCGGTCGATTACCAGTTTAAGGACATGGTGGTCCAAGGTTAAGAACATCATAGTCCGTGGGTTTAAAGGGACCCCACAGTCCAAGGTTAAGGACATCGTAGTCCATGAGTTTAAGGACCCCACGGTCCGTAGTTTAAAGACATCGTAGTCTATGAAGTTTAAGGACATCGTAGTCCATGAGTTTAAGGACCCCACAGTCCATGAAATGTGTGGTTGTCGGGACCCGTCACCTCTCTGAAGACGTTGAAGGATTACGACAGATATCAGAGGAGTAAAGAGATGTACCTTTGAACCGGTGTGAGTTGGTTGTAAGATCTGTAGTCCAGTTTGGGACTGAGATCTGTTAAATATTCGTGAGCAGATGGGCTTAGTTCATTATAAGTCGAGGACTTATGGCCAATCTTGGGCTAATTCCAACAAGATTAAAATGTTTAACATTTTATTGTTCTGGGATGTTGAGCCTTTATTTGGGCTTGGCCCTTTTAAAAATGCTGAGCATTAGACCCTGACACATTTTTTTTTGTCTTGTATTGAATGCATAGCATTCATCAGAACAATGTGTGTTCTGACAGTGCGCCACGTGGCGCGCCAGGCACTTTGCGCCAATTAAGAGCGCATTGCGCTTCTGCCAAATAGCGCACACGAAAATGACACGTGTCGCGCTTAGCGCTAAGCGTCAGTTTATTAGCGCATTGCGCTTTCAATTTATGAGCATTTTGCGCTAGTTTAGTGGCGCACCAGTGAGTGACACGTGGCGCGCTTGGCGCTGAGCGCCAGCCCATAAGCGCAGTGTGCTGTTTCAGAAGCGCAAAGCGCAAGCTGTGTTTGTGGTTGACATGTGGCATGTTTTGGCGCTGAGCGCCGGTCCAAGGAGCGCAAAGGCGCAGTTCATGAGTGCAAAGCACTTTTCAGTTGCGCAAAGCGTATCTGATCAAATTTATGATCAGAGAACAAATTTATGTTCTTTTTGTAAAGGAGGCCTTGCCTCAAGGTTCTAGAACAAAAGTTCTTGTTTATAAAAGGGCTCTGCCTTTGTAGATCAAGGATCTGTGAATGAAGTAAATACTTCTTTTTTGTTTTTTTATGATGAGATCTGTTGATCTCTTTTTTTATCAAAGACCTTGGTCTTTTGTAGATCTATGATCTTTTTTAGAAGATAGTTCTTCTTTTCATGAGATGATTTCATCTCTGTGTTCAAGAATTATGTTCTTTACCTTAAAAAAATGATCTTCTTTTTGCTAGAAGCTTGCTTTTCTCTTTTTAATTTTTCTCAAAGTTTGTAGGGAGGTTTTTCTATATTTCTGTATATCTCTGAGACTTGAAGTCTAGGGGCCTTTATATAGGGCAAATTGATTTGTTAAATCAGTTAAAGTGATCCTTCTCTGATTGATTTGGGAATATATTCTACCGTTGGATCTTTGATCCTAAGGCTTCTGTTTTACGGAAGGCAATCTTCTTGTTTTTAACAAGATTGGAAAGATCTTTCCATAACAGAATTTTAATTCTGATTAATTAATAATTTATCATTATTATTAGATCTTTTGATCTAATGATGGGGAATTTTTAATTCCAGCGTTAGCGCACCTTGCGCTAGCGCACTTACGTTCAACACGCAGCGCAGAGCGCAGCGCAACTGCGCTAGCGCACCCTTGTTTGACACGTGGCGCGCAGTACAGAACGCAGAGTAACTGCGCTAGCGCATCCGTGTTAGACACGTGGCGCGCAGCGCAGAGCGCTGGATCTGAAGCGTTGCTTCAACTTCTGAATTTTGAATTTCAAAACAGAGCTTTGCTCTGATTGGGGGTGCGCTGCCTAGGGCGCAGCGCACCTGGCGCTAGCGCATCCGTGTTTAACACGTGGCGCGCAGTGCACCTAGTGCTAGATCTGAAGCTTTGCTTCAATTTTTGAATTTTGAATTTCAAAACAGAGCATTGCTCTGATTGGGGGAAACAATCTCGTTCCTGCCGAACTGCCCGGAAGTTATCACCCTCTGCTAAATCTATTTCTTGTTCCGGAACAGCTCCATACATGTCACGGCTTCTTCTGGAAGATATATCTATATTCAACGCCTATGCATGCGTATCACATCTCTGATGTCAACGGAGTGGAACACTATCTCGTTAAAATCTCATACGAACCTCTTACTCCACTTTTCTTTAATGTGGATTGATTCAGACTTGTCTCTTCATAGCTGTATGGACTGCGGTACAAACAACTATATTCATATCTAGAGTCTCCCTTCCGAAGCTACGTACTCGGCATCTTAAATATCCTGTAGTAGGCATCTTGCCAATTACCTTCTCGGAAACTCGTTCAAATTATCGGAGTGATGCACTTACGCTCGTCCTCCCTCGATCGACTCACAACGTGCCTGTGTGAAGTCTTCTCTAGCTGAAATAAATCAATCTGATGACCTCGCATCGGGGTGTGCAAACAGACCACTATCCTACTCATTCATCCAAGGGTGACTAGTGATCTTCTATCAAATCTCTAAGTATAAACTCGTGTTGTAATAGCTTCAAACCTCTGGGGCGACATCTTGTCGGTCGCAGCAACAACTGACTCATTCGTCCACACGCTATACAATGCCTCAATCCTCAAGAATAGTCGATACATTAACGGTCATCACATTCCAGCCGGCCTCTAGCAGTGGCCCAATCCTCTGGTGCTGGTCTGAACGTTCGAGAAATCTTAGTAAAAACAATCCATCAAAACGCTCATGTCACGAAAATACAATAAAACGACACATCTATACAATCGTGTGTCACCGGAATTATGCCCTAGTCTGTCCTCGTCCAAGATGAGCTCATGCTGACCGCAACTCTAGCCGCAGCTCTCTCTGCCCGTGCAACCGTGGTGACAGAGACCACAAACCGATATCGATGAGGATAGATCATAGGAATGAATAGAATACCGTGCAAAGAAATGTACATCATAAGGCTTCTTAAGCGGAGTAGCGTATCGTAAGTATGCCGCGGAACATACACACAGTACGCCACTCTACGTAAGTCACCTACTCCATCAATCAAGGTTAACCTATGTGACGAAAATTCGGGTCTAATACCCCCTCGACCAAGTCTAAGTTCCGAAAGGTCAAGTCTAGGTTCCGAATATATATATACGCCCTAGACTCCGCATAGTCAAACCTAGACTCGAACCAAGGTTAAACCTAGCGCTCTGATACCAACTTTGTCACGACCCAAAATGGCACGTGACTGGCACTTGAATCATGTGAAGTCTATAGGACCCCACCTAATTCAAGTAAGCCAAAGCCCAGAAATCTAAACCATTTGAAAAGAGAGTGAAGGAAAAACTTATTTAAAAGTTAACATGTAAATTCACTTTGAAAGTCGTAGTAAGCATTTTTAAAACATCTAGTCTTTTCCAAAAATTTCGGCGGAGTTTCCTTTGTAAATTGTCACGCCCCGCTTCCCGGTGTACGGCGAAGGGGACGCGACGAGATCCGCTACGTATATGCTCAGAATTACATACGCTAAGCGTATCTAAGCAATATAAAATAAATACACAAGAGACAAGATATAAAAATAACAACAACTTTTATTTATTAACATTCTTTGTACAATGCATGAAAGGAAATACAACTGAAATAAAAAGATGCCTAAACAGTGGCATAACAGGAAATGAAAAGTACAGAAAGGAAAAGTGTACAATAAAACTAAAGTGCAGGGTCTTCGGCAAACTGCTCCAAGTCTTCTTGAGATGGCTCGATCTCTGCCGGGTCCAAATCACCTGACGACATTCAAAGAAAAAAGAAATAGAATGTCGTCAGCGAACAGGTCGCTCAGTAAGTCCCAAAGGTAAGAGGAAAGTAGAATAAATAGAATAAGAAGATATCTTTTAAAGTTGTATACTATTGTTATAATGTTGTGTTAACGCTGTTGTTTGTAGCTTGGTACAGAAGGATGCCAGTGTATACGAGGGCGGTCTCTATATGTTAGAGACCAGGGCAAACGGAATGTACAAGGAACCGTTAAGCCACGGTACAACAGCAACGGAATATAGGTTAGGTGTCTTAATCTGACCACCTCGTGCCACCTTTAACACCTTTCGTACCAATCCACCCCTTAAACCCCGCGATGTCTTGTTTGTATTGTTATCTTGTAAATTGTATTGGTTGTATGAGTGATTGACTGACTGACCGAAACCATGATATCAGGAAACGGTTGTAACCGTAGAATCATGTAAATGGAATAACTGAGAATCATGTAAAATGAATATATCCATGGTTCGGTTCAGTCAAGTTGTATAAATTGATAATTGAATTCATGGATTCATGTGTTCATATTGAATTGGAATATTGTAAATTGTAGATTGACTTGAATCATATTCAAGTCAGATTAATCAGACTCAAGCCCGAGTCAGACAATCAGAAATGTGAATCGAAGTCTTATAATTGCTAGGGTCCTTAGGGTAATTTATAAAACTTGAGGGTGTTTTATGTAAAAACACTTTTATATATTTTTAAAAATACACCTCAAGTATTTATTATTTGTCTTTAGAGTTTTAATGAGGGTGGATTTTATATTGTGACATTTCTAGTGAAAATATCCTAATTTTATAAATAAGGCATTTATCTGTAATATTGATTTATTTGAAGTTCATGGTATTTTAATGTAAAATTTATTCTTGTGATTTTTAGAAAAAGGTGGAATATTTATATTATAATAAAATAGATATTTAAATGATAAATATACATATATTTATACAAAAATAATTTTTATAAATATTTTATATTCCAAAAATCTCATTTTCTTAAGATGTCGTATTTTAAACCTTTCGAGACCGAATGCTCCTTGCGGAGGTATGAATCTCGCACTGCTAAACCCGAGGATGTGCGATAATCCGCACCATCCCGAATGGGTTCCGCAAAAATGGGTTGTAGCGGCGCTTTGCAAAGATTGTAAAATACTAATCCTTTAGAAAACGGTTTTATAAAGTAAAAGGTATTTATTTGTAAAAATGTCAATTTTCCGCATTTTAGATTCTAGGGTTTCCTAAGTCAACTAGCCTATTTCTAAATGGTCTAAACGACAAGTTGTTAGATGCCTCAAATCGCCTCTTCACCGCCAATTGTGGCCATGTAAGTACAAATGAGGAAAGGAGGGATCCGCTCACGAATCACCGTGAGACGAGCCTTTTAAAGTTACCTTTCTCACTTGCCTAGCCTAGAAACCACAAAGTCAGGTTTAGATAAACAACCGATGTCCACAACTTACCATGTTTTCCTAATAAGAGGTATTTATTTAAAAGTGTATCAAATCTAAAACTTTTAAGAATGGTTTTATTAAGAATATGATATTTAAATGAAAGTATTGTTTTATCGTATTCTAAGTTTTGATGATATCGTTTTAGGTTATATAAGCGTGTGTGTGGAGATAGGTCATTACCTCGTGCTCTACTTTAAATGTATAGCAAAGTTAAGGGGTTAAATGTGAAATTGATACATTGTGGTATTTAAGTGAAAAATACGATAATTTGAAAAGGTTATCATTTCATGTGATGAAACTTGCTCAAATTGTTCGTTGAATGTTTAATAGTCAACAATAAGATGTATAAGCATGATTGAATTGGTTAGAAGTGAAATTTTATAGAAAACCGAATCGGAAATCGGATTTTTTTCGATTCCGTCGGGATTCGTAATTTCGTATTTTTAGAGAATAAGAAAGAGAGATAGAATGGGACTTACGGGTTTTGATTAAGCAAAGGAGTGAGGGGGGACTAAAGGGGTTGCCGAGGCGTTGCTTCGTCGCCGGTTGTTCCTAAAAACGTCACCGGAATTTCCGTCGGAATTTCGCCAGAGGTTCACCGCGAACTTGTTTTCAAAGTACACACTCTTGAAATTTTTTTGAGAGAGTGAGCTTAGGGTTTTGGGATGAGAAGGTAGGGGGTGTATTTATAGGGTGGGCTAAGCGTAGGGTAGGCGAAGGGTTTTTAATTAAAAAAATTGTAAAAATTATAAAAAATCATTAAAAATTGTAGTAAATGGGGGATAATTAAGTCTCGGGAACCGATCCATTAATTTGGAGTATACAGGGGGTTAGAGAAGCTCAAAAGGCAAAAATTTCATTTTGGGGACTCGGCCGTCCGGCGGCGCCGGCCTGAGTCGGCCGGTCCGCCTGCCGACTCGGCCGAGTCAGGCCGGTCCGCCGGCCGACTCGGCCGAGTCAGACCGAGTCGGGGGTCCAAAATGTGGGGGGTCGTCAGGTGAAGGCTCTGGTATTTTTAGTTTTTTAGGTGCAGTTCAAGTTTTGGGAGTTATGGTGTTTGGACTGTTGGGCTTCCAAAGGATTTGAAATAAAAACAATATAAAAATAATTTGGGGCAGGGGATTTAAACTCTGGTCGCTTGGTTCAGCAGTGCAAGGTATTACCAATAAGCTACAAGCTCTTTCTTGTAATTATTGTGGGAAAATAAATACTTAAAGTGGTAACAACAACATTAAATACCCCAAGTATACTTAAAATTTAAATCAATTTTATGTATACAAAATTTGGAGTTGTTACAATCTACACTCCTTACAAAAATTTCGTCCTCGAAATTTACAACTTTTATTTAAGGACTAATTTATAAAGAGGTGAGGATATCTTGCACTCATTTCATCTTCCCTTTCCCAAGTGGATTCTCCTGGAGTGTCATTCCTTCACATTACCCGGACTAAGTTAACTTCTTTGTTCCGAAGTGTCTTCACTTTCCTGTCCAGGATCTCCACAGGCTGTTGCTCACAAGACAAGTCGGGCTGTATAGTGAGCTCGGAATGATCAAGAACATGACTGGGGTCACTCACATACTTTCTAAGTTGGGATATGTGGAACACGTTATGCACTCCTTCCAATGAGGGTGGAAGTGCTAAGCGGTATGCCACTTCACCGACTCGTTCGAGTATGTCGAACGGTCCAATGTATCTCGGACTTAATTTACCCCGTCTTCCAAATCGGATCACTCTACGGTTTGGAGATATCTTCAGGAATACGTGGTCTCCTGGCTGGAACTCCAAGTGTCGTCTCTTTGCATCAGCCCAGTGCTTCTGTCGATCTTGGGCTATGCACATCCTTTCCCTGATAGTACGAACCACATCAACGGTCGCTAGTACCATCTCTGGTCTAAGAAGTTCCCTATCTCCGATATCGTCCCAACTTAATGGTGATCGACACTTCCTTCCATACAATGCTGCAAAAGGTGCCATCCCTATGCTTGCTTGGTAGCTGTTATTGTTCGCGAACTCCACAAGATGCAGGTGATCTTTCCACGATCCTTTGAAGTCTAGCATACACGCTCTGCGCATATCCTCCAAGATCTGAATAGTTCGTTCCGACTGACCATCTGTTTGTGGATGATAAGCCGTGCTGAAGTTCAGATTTGTTCCCAAGCTTGCTTGCAGACTCTGCCAAAATTGTGATTGATACGAAAGAGTGTTTTTGTAGTAGTTAACCGCAATCAATAACGGTGTCGCACGTAGCTAGACCGAGATGAGTACGGGTCATCCTCAAGGAAACGTTGAACCTTTTACTCTTACTTTAGATGTATTGAAAGAGAGGAGGAAATAAGAATTTTGTGAAAAGTTTCTAGATCTACGTTAAGCAAGAATTCAAAAATATAGATCTAGATTATTTTAGGAATATAGATAATATAATAAGAGGGCTTGTAGGGTTCGTTAGGATTTAGTAGTTATGGACGATTAATTAAAATTTATCCTTTTTATCCATGAATAGATTTAGAACTAGAACGACAGTGATGCGTGTAGATTAGGGTTTCTGGAGGGAAAAGGAATCCCACTCTTAACCCTTATCTCGACACGGAACTCCGTTCAAATCTAGCCTTTACCAAAACAATCATTAATCTAATCTCTAATCGCGGTCGGAACTAGCAACGAATTGCTAGCGCGCCCGATTAGGATGCTAATGATTCTTTTGATAAAGTTCATAAACTTTATAGGACTTAAAAAGGGTTTAATTATTTTCATCGTCCATTAGCCTACCCTAATCCTACGAACCCTAACAAGCGGAGAATTACTCGCGCATGTTGGGAGAAGAAGATGAAAAGAAAGAAAGGGAAAACATAATGTAAAATGCAAAAGAATAAAATAAAACAACTACCTTTATTAATCAACTTGAACAATCTACACTTTGATTCTTTAAAAAATGATTGCAAAGACTAGTTTGCTTCTCGATCTCTTCTAAGGAGGTAGATGAACAGTTGATGATCAGCCTGGATGCGTGAGCGTCAGGGGTTTCGTGATCTTTTCGGCTTGATAGCTTTTCCAAGAGGCTCTCGGTGCCCTTTTATAGTGCAAAGCCAGAATCTTCTTGTTGAAAACTTGGTAAAATTCATCATAGATTTATGCCCCAAAATCTTGTGCTCTGAATCTCTAAAATTGCGGCGGATCCGCGGCCCAAGAGGGAGTTTGGCCGCGGATCCGCGCTCAAAGGGTGAGATCTCTTGATGAGTTTTCTTGGGCTTGCATCTTGTGACATGTGGCAATCCTAGGCACCTTCAGAATTCAGAAATCTTCTCTCGGTTGCTTCCAGACTTGGTCTCCAAGTTTTGCTTCTTAATTTGGCAAGTTTTCTTCAACAAATTGATTTGTTTGATAAATTCTGCATAACAACTTGGAAAATTCTGCACAATAATCTCAAATAATATTTAGTAGGCTTATTTCTACTAGGATTTGGTCAATATATTTATTTGCATACATTTTCCTACCAAATACTAATTAAAATATATTAACACATGGAAAATGGTGTCTTTACACATAAACCCTCATATGTATAATATATCATAATAAAGTCCTTTTTTTAATATGAAAATGGTAGGAAAAATGTAATACAAATGTGCAGTTTTATCAACTGAACAAATACCCCCAAACTTATCTTTGATCGTCCCGAGCAAACTAGTTTATTTAAGAGGAGAAAAAGAAAGGAGAAAACTAAGCACACTTTCGTAGGCAGACACGATTGCACTGAACACGTGCAACAAGCCGTTAAACCTCTAGGTGTCCCTAGTAGGAGGAGTGTTGTCTCCTGAGGGTTTTCAGCGGATTACACCCACAAAATCCTATAACAAAAGTGAGATGGTGAAATTTACATATAAAGATAAGAACCATAAAAGAAAGACTTTGAAAATAAGAGTTTCCAACTATACTAGCTTTTCAGTTGTTATGAGCCCTATCTTAATAGTCATGAAAAAATGTTAGAAATCACATCATCCCTCAATAAAACATCATCTTTATTCTTCATTCCTACCTTTCATCCAAACATTGATCATATAACCCCACGTGTGTGTAAAGAACATCCCTACACTCGGAGAATTCAATTCAAGCTATCATACTCTTGTCCATCCGCCTTAGTACTTTTTAATTTAATGAATATTAAGATTTGCTCACACATTTTCATGCGACCGTTAATACTTCTTGAGGTACTAACCAACCGATTACTCATGTGCTTGCTGATTAGGTGATAATATTTTCCTCGTCTTGCACCACCTAAGGCTTAGCAGTGACTTCCAGACCAGTTGGCCTTAGGACACTAGGTGAAGAGGCACCCTCGCTATATATTTTTTTTATTGCTGCCTTGGCGATACAAAACCAGTGTTCATTTTTTTTTTCCATTTTTATATTTTCTTCATTTTTTTTCATTTCCTTCATACTTTGGCTTTTAGACAAGAGCATTTCAAGGTATCCTCTACTATCCCGAGTTTCAAGACGTGTGTAAGTGCATATAGTAGGGTATCAACGTTCAAATGTTTGGCTTCCAGAATGGAAACTATTTTTCAGACTTATTTTATCCTCAGATTAGTGACTTCCTTCATCTTACTAACCCTTGGGACAACAGCTCATAACTACTTATTACTAGTTCGTTTAAGAAACTTCTAATTTTCTTGGTTTTCTTAAACTATTCCTATCTTTTGGATGTAATTTTCACTTTCTACTCTTTTATTATAAAAGAATTTTTTTAAAATTTTTGAAAATGTTGTGCTTATGCAAAATATGATGCAAATTGATGTGTAAATAAGCACAAACCTCCCCCAAACCTGTTTACAGCAGTGTCCTCACTGATGTCATCCGTTAAGCTCAAAAAACCTATAGACTTGGGAGGAAATTATTAATGGGGGCAAGAATATATGAAAGTGAAAATCCTCCCCCAAACTTATTTTAGGCTCACAATTTTGTAAAAATCATTTTCTTTCAAGAGCCAAAATATACCACCCCTCTTCCAAACTTGAGTTAAACATTTTTAATCTTTTAAAATCACATGAGGGGGTCAAGGTTATTGGTCAATGCCAAGCTTTGTAAAGACCGAAGGTCAACACCAACCATTCAAAAATTTTATCGATGAAGCACCAAGGTTGGTGGAAGAACATGTCACCTATTGACGTGAAGAAGTGGGGAGGTGACAAGAGGTGTATTGGAAAAGGATTGCGTCTCAATTTGGAGAGACGACACAGTGATAGTAATGATGGATTACTCGCATTGTCATGATTGTCCAAAAGAGGGGGTGGAGGTCCAATTTCTTCATCTTGGAGTTGATTCATTTCAACACCCGTGTTTTGTAAAAATGCGAGTTCATCAGCGAAAATTTTCTCAAAGCTTTCATCGATACCCCGAAAAATAATTTCATCAGAAAAAATGGGGTGATCGTCAGACTCAATATAAGGTTCCTTATTAGATGTTGACCCGGACAACTCGGTGGAAGAGTAAATGGTTGGGTCAAACAACAACATATGAAAAGAGTTTGTATCATGAGGTTGATCAAATTCGCTGCTGTCGACATCCATTAATTCGACAGAACACACATGAGCATAGGGTTCGGAGGGTTCACTTCCCAACTTGTAAATGTTAAGCTCAATTAACTTCTTTCCAAAGGATAGGGTCATAGAGCCGTTTCTATAATTAATTACTGCGTTGGAAGTGGCCAAAAAGGGTCGACCGAGTATCACCGGGATTTGATTGCGTGGGTTTGCTACAGGTTGTGTATCTATAACGATAAAGTCCACAGGGAATATGAATTCCCCGACTTTGATTAACACATCCTCTAGCTCACCCCTTGGTTGGGTGATAGATCGATCAGCCATCTGAAGAGTGCAATGCGCAGGTTTTAACTCTCCGATCCCTAATTGCTCATACACAGAATACGGAAGTAAGTTAACACTAGCACCAAGATCGAGTAGAGCACGATTGATATTTTTACCCCCAATGGAAATAGAAATTGTAGGACTTCCGGGGTCCTTTCGTTTCTTGGGTAGTTGTTGTGTAAAAGCAGTGCTCACATTACTCGCAAGGAAAACTTTTTTAGGTACTTGAACTTTTCGCTTCCTAGTGCACAAGTCCTTTAAGATTTTCGCATATGACGGAACTTGTTGAATAGCATCTAGGAGAGGAATGTTTATGTTAATTTGCTTAAAAATTTCCACAATCTTCTCCATTTGTGGACTTGGTTTGTTGCCCCTCAACTTGTTTGGATAAGGTGCTTGATCAATAAGTTTTGGGTCCAACGTTTGTGGAGAAGACTGTGGGGATGGATTCGATCCCAAAACTGGAGTGGGAATCGACTTAGATAGATTTGGCGAAATGGGCGAAGGGTTCGAGCCTTGGGGCAAACAGAGAATAGGCTCGGATGAAGGTGGGAGACTAGACGAATTAGGGGAAGAAGAAGAAGCTGGGGTATCATTGGTGTCACTATCATCACACTGCTCACCCACTCGGTCATTCAGCACTTTTCCCGATCTTAACGTGGTAACAGCACTCACATTATAACTTTGTGAGTGGCCAGGATTAGGTATGGGTTGAGATGGGAGTTTCCCTTTCCCTCTCGCACTCATTGCGGCGTTTAACTATGCGATTTGGTTTTCTATTGATTTGATACTCTCACCATGGGAGGAGGAGTTTTTTCGTTAGGGTATCAATAGAAGACCTCATCTCAGCCGAAATTTGCATGGATTATTTCATGAACATATCCAAAGTTTGTGCAAGTGAGTTGTCAGTACCGGCCACTTGTGGTGTAGAAATGTTGGCCGGATTTTGGAAATTCTGTGACTGAAAGGGGGGCTGATTCTGTGGTTGTGGTTGCTGTGGAGGAGGTCTTTGATAATTGCTTTGTTGGTTTTGATTCCAAGCAAAGTTAGGATGATTCCTCCATTCTTGATTATATGTGGAAGAATAAGGATCGTTTCTAGGTCGCTGCTGAAAATCAGCATTAGCTTGAAACGATGCATTCATAGGACATTCTTCCGTTAAGTGTGAAGGATCCGAACAGCAACCACAGACGGTCTTAGGAAGCGTGACCTGATTTAGGGAGAAATATGAGAACTTGTTTTCAATAGCGTCGAGTTTTTTTTGTATCGCTGCCATTTCGGCTTTTACTGCAATAGAAACATCGAGCTGGTGAATACCTCCCTTAGTTGAAGGTGGTCTTACGCTTTCCCACTGCAACGTGTGTTCAGCAAGGTCTTCCAGATATTTCCATGCTTCACCGTCATCTTTAGACATGAAATTGCATTGACACATTGTTTCAAGCATCTGCTTTATCGCTGGATTAATGCCCTCATATATAATCCGACATAAATTCCATCTTTGTATTCCGTGATGGGGGCATTGGACAAGCAGATCTTTGAAACGTTCAAAGCACTTCCAAAATGGTTCATTGGGAAGCTGGATGAACTGGTTGATCTCGCTCCTAATATGTGCAGTCTTATGACTTGGGTAAAACTTCTTAAGAAATGCTACGACGAATTCATCTCAATTAGTGATAGAGTGTGCGGCAGTATTATAAAGCCATTTTTCTGCCAAGTCGCACAGTGTGAATGGGAGAAGACGTAAGCACATAGCATCTAAAGTCAATTGTGAAGTACCCATCATTGCGCATACGTTTTCGAATTTGGTGATGAAAACGTACGCGTCTTCCGACTCAAGCCCGTGAAATTTGGGCAGCAGATTGATGTAGTGGGGTTTAATTTCGAAATTATCCCCGTTAGGTGGTGGAAGAGATAGACAAGTAGGAAGAGGACCACGAATAGGATAGCATCTCTCTTGGAGAGAAATGCGCGGTGGATTCTGCTCACCTGCGGGCGGTGGCAGCGTGATGTTATAATTAGATGGAGTGACGTCCATCACGGTTGATGTGGTGTGTGGTGGGGGAAAAGAAGATGAAGAAGTACCGACTTCGGCGTCGATAGCAGGAATGCGGACAAGATGGGAACTAGGATCCCGTGTCCAGCCGAGCATGCACTAAGCGGGTTTAGTGCAAGTGGCAGCGTGTGTGTGATTTTAAAATTGGCTTGTTTTTGAAAGAGTGGGACTCAAGACAAATCACCCTAAGATGCACAAGCAACTCTAGAACTATGGTTACCTAGGTCCAGTCTCTAGACCTCTCCTAGACTTCCAAAGGACAAGCCGCAGGATCAATCCTCTACCGCCTCCGTACTACCCTTGTAGCCAGGTAAGTGCCAGGTAAGTGGGAAGGAACCACGTCGTAGGCCTAATTAAAAACCACTAGCCTTTGTCACACTTGCCTAGGCACTACAAAAGTAATGCGGATAAACGATAGATTACCCACGACCTTCCTCTGTCCTTAATGAGCGCGACAGTCCTTAGAGTCTGGTCTAGATATTTTTTAAATTAATGAAGGGTTGATCTAGATGCTCGGTTTGTGATTTGTAGGGCTTAGGAAGGGTGATGAAATCCCCACCTAATCTTGATTTGGTCTTTGCCCCTTAGAGCCCGTATTAAAATATGCAAAACAAAACCAATCACAAAACTTTTGCAAAAAGATTTTCGAGCGGCGCGATTTTGCAAAGAATCCTGCAGAAGATAGATTTTATTGGATTTTAGAGGAGAGAGAAAGAGTTAAGAAAGATACCAGAGAAATGTGAAACCCTAGATCTCCTGTTTCCTCAAGTCCGTGACTCCAGATTCCCTCGCAAAATTCACACACAAATCGTTAATATGAAATTTGCAGTTTTGTTTTAATAATGATATGAATCGTCTAAGAATTCAACACAAATAGTAAGAATAAAAAATTACGCACGTATTTCCGGCAACGGCTCCATTTGATTGATACGAAAGAGTGTTTTTGTAGTAGTTAACCGCAATCAATAACGGTGTCGCGCGTAGCTAGACCGAGATGAGTACGGGTCGTCCTCAGGGAAACGTTGAACCTTTTACTCTTACTTTAGATGTGTTGAAAGAGAGGAGGAAATAAGAATTTTGTGAAAAGTTTCTAGATCTACGTTAAGCAAGAATGCAAAAATATAGATCTAGATTAATTTAGGAATATAGATAATATAATAAGAGGGCTTGTAGGGTTCGTTAGGATTTAGTAGTCATGGACGATTAATTAAAATTTATCCTTTTTATCCATGAATAGATTTAGAACTAGAACGACGGTGATGCGTGTAGATTAGGGTTTCTGGAGGGAAAAGGAATCCCACTCTTAACCCTTATCTCGACACGGAACTCCGTTCAAATCTAGCCTTTACCAAAACAATCATTAATCTAATCTCTAATCGCGGTCGGAACTAGCAACGAATTGCTAGCGCGCCCGATTAGGATGCTAATGATTCTTTTGATAAAGTTCATAAACTTTATAGGACTTAAAAAGGGTTTAATTATTTTCATCGTCCATTAGCCTACCCTAATCCTACGAACCCTAACAAGCGGAGAATTACTCGCGCATGTTGGGAGAAGAAGATGAAAAGAAAGAAAGGGAAAACATAATGTAAAATGCAAAAGAATAAAATAAAACAACTACCTTTATTAATCAACTTGAACAATCTACACTTTGATTCTTTAGAAAATGATTACAAAGACTAGTTTGCTTCTCGATCTCTTCTAAGGAGGTAGATGAACAGTTGATGATCAGCCTGTATGCGTGAGCGTCAGGGGCTTCGTGATCTCTTCGGCTTGATAGCTTTTCCAAGAGGCTCTCGGTGCCCTTTTATAGTGCAAAACCAGAATCTTCTTGTTGAAAACTTGGTAAAATTCACCATAGATTTATGCCCCAAAATCTTGTGCTCTGAATCTCTAAAATTGCGGCGGATCCGCGGCCCAAGGGGGAGTTTGGCCGCGGATCCGCGCTCAAAGGGTGAGATCTCTTGATGAGTTTTCTTGGGCTTGCATCTTGTGACATGTGGCAATCCTAGGCACCTTCAGAATTCAGAAATCTTCTCTCGGTTGCTTCCAGACTTGGTCTCCAAGTTTTGCTTCTTAATTTGGCAAGTTTTCTTCAACAAATTGATTTGTTTGATAAATTCTGCATAACAACTTGGAAAATTCTGCACAATAATCTCAAATAATATTTAGTAGGCTTATTTCTACTAGGATTTGGTCAATAGATTTATTTGCATACATTTTCCTACCAAATACTAATTAAAATATATTAACACATGGAAAATGGTGTCTTTACACATAAACCCTCATATGTATAATATATCATAATAAAGTCCTTTTTTTAATGTGAAAATGGTAGGAAAAATGTAATACAAATGTGCAGTTTTATCAACTGAACAAATTGCGATCGGAACCTGGTGTCACGATCGGAGACAATGCAGACCGGTATTCCATGAAGTCTCACAATTTCCTGTATGAGTTCATGGGTATCAGAGATAGTACATTATGAAGAGTTTAAATCTTAAATAGATTATTACCTCCATGTACTTCTTTGCTAGTGTCTCAGTTGATTGGCCAACTCGAAATGGGATAAAGTGAGCCGACTTTGTGAGTCGATCCATAATGACCCATATAGCATCGTTACCCTTTGTGCTGCGAGGAAGAGCAGTCACAAAATCCATCGTAATGTGTTGCCACTTCTATTTTGGGATTGGTAACGGTTGAAGTAGTCCAGCTGTCCTGTGATGTTCAGCCTTTACTTGCTGACACACCAAGCATTTTGCGACGCTTCTGGCTACTTCACGCTTCATTCCATGTCACCAATAATTCTGACGTAGATCTTTGTACATTTTTGTACCTCCAGGATATACTGAGTAGGGAGAGCTGTGAGCTTCTTTCATTAACTCTTCCCGAACAGGACCTTTTGGTACACACAACCTGCTGCCGTATCTCAAAGATCCGTCTTCATGGATGATGAAGTTTGTTCTGAGTCCATTCTCCACTTGTTCTCTGATCCTTTGCAACTTAGCATCACTTGCTTGAGCTGCTTTGATCTGGTTGACAATGGTTGATTGAACTTGTAGATTCATCACACTTGAAGTATTACCTGGCATGACTACCTCAATCTTCATCTGATGCAAGTCTTGCTGAAGCTTCCACTGAGCGGTGAGATTCATCGATAATGGTTGGCGACTAAGAGCATCAGGTACTACGTTCACCTTCCCTGGGTGATATTGCAAGTTGATGTCAAAGTCCGCCATGAGTTCTAACCATCTTCTCTGCCGCATATTCAACTCCTTCTGAGTAAACACGTACTTCAGATTTTTATGATCTGTGTAGATGTTCACTCATTCACCAAGTAGATAATGGAGCCAAATCTTGAGTGCAAAGATGACGGCTGCCAACTCTAGATCATGCGTCGGATAATTGCGTTCATGAGTCTTCAGTTGTCTTGAAGCATAAGCCACAACCTTACCATGTTGATGTAGAACACATCCTAATCCTTTACCGGATGCATCACAATGCACTTCGAATCCTCCAGATTGATCCGGTATTACGAGAATAGGTGCAGATGTCAATCTTGACTTGAGTTCTACGAAAGCTTGTTCGCATGTTTCTGACCACACAAATTCTTTATCTTTACGTGTGAGCTTGGTCAGGGGTGTTGCTATCTTTGAGAATCCTTCAATGAACCTTCTGTAATATCCAGCTAAACCCAAGAAACTCCGAATATCCTTCACTGACTTTGGTGTAGGCCATTCGCTAACTTTTGAAACTTTGGCTGGATCCACAGAAATTCCTTCTCCTGATACGATATGTCCAAGAAAACCAACTTGCTTTAACCAAAACTCGCACTTGTTGTACTTGGCATAGAGCTTGTGTTGTCGAAGAGTTTCCTTTGTAAATACCGGCCCCAAATTGGTACAAATAGGAATATATATGAATAATGCATAAAGGCATCCCCAAGCGGGAGCTAGCTCTTCGCCAATTGGCGGAAACAATCATGCAAGCAATATAATATACAACGCCGAAGGGCGAGGATCAAAACTTAGAAAGAAACCAATATCCTCAAGAAAAATAGAGAAGAACCATAAATATACAAGTTCACGACTCTAAGGTCGAAAGAATAAACATACTGGTCTTATAAATCTATCAAATAATACAAGTCTGGTTGATGGAGTTTACTAGATACAACTGAAATAAATAAGTGTACAATGGTGGTCACGATATAAGTGAACCCACCTACCAAAGAAATCACCCGGAAGGAAGCAACGTGCCAGCAAAACCGCCAAGAAAACCTGTACGGCAAAACCTGCAAGAAACTGTGGCACAACGGGGGTGAGTTGCCAACTCGTGAGTAGAAAATATCACCGAGAAGAAACCGCATGTATGACTCTCTCCCAGGTCATACAATAATATCCTCATAATATATAACCTGAAGCATCTAATAATGGAAAGGGTAATCATCTAAACATAGGTATAATACCAAGTGCTCGTGTCAGTGCCTCAGGTAGCAACATGTCACATATATGGTGTGCGAATGCATCAAGAATGAAAGCAGAATACATCTTGTACAAAATAAAACTGTTTTCTTATCTCAGTGACATTTTACTGTAAAAGGTGAAGTATCATCAATGAAATCAACAGAGAATCCGTGTCAAGCATCGACACCAAATATATATCCCAATATCTCAATATCTCGGGCTCCGGCAATCCGGACTGGCCCATATCATAAAATCTCAATATCTTGGGCTCCGGCAGTCCGGACTGGCCCATATCATAAAATCTCAATATATCGGGCTCTGACAACTTAGAAAACTGGTTCCAGATTTTGGTTCAGGTAAAATTAGGCTAAACTAGCACTACAATGGGGGTAGTATATGGGGTATGTGAGCTACAGAACCAATTCCAACACCAAATCCCACAGATGACCCGATGAGATCACCCCCAAAACCGATCTGGCCGACCATAGATGCTTGGTTTGGGTTTGTACTGGCAGGGTGGTCTTCTGGTGTTCAATCTAGGTCAATAGGGTTGCTAGTTTTTCTCGTATAGGTCTCAGGTCATTCCAGATTCCTTGTAGGCATTAAAATGATCACCAAAACCGACATTGACACATCTAAAGTCCAAGTCTTAGGGTTTTATCTTAGTTTTAGTCTATATGATTATCACTACCGGGGTTTAAGGTCACTACTAAACCTCAATTGCTCCATCTCAATTCAAATCAAACCCTAACCTCAACTTGGAATTTTCAAAGCTCACTAAACCTTACTTAAACACTTCTAAACTAAAATAAGTTAAAAGAAATGAATTACTACACTAATGGTGAAGGAAATATCTCATTTGGCAACTCAAGAATTTTCTTTAGTTGCCCCAAGTACTCAAAATCCAAACTTTCTTGATCCAACATGTTTGTAGTGAGATTGTGCATGATTTTGTGAAGGGGATGTATGGTTTTGATGTAGAAATGGGGTGTTGTGAGGAGATAGAGATGGTGGAGGGAGAGAGCAGCCATGGTGAGGAGAGGGAGAAGAAAATGATGAAGATAGAATGAAGTACAAATGAGCCAAGGTCCAAAGAACCCCTTACCCTCTCTCTCTCTTCTCTCTCTTGTCCATTCCTCCTAGCCATACCACAATCTTTATTCTTTTCTTTTATTAATCTTTTCCCTTTCATTTCTTTTCTTTTAAATCTCATTTAAAACAAATCCATTCAAGAATAAAGAAAGAGGTCATGGTAGAAAAATGTAACAAATGTGTAACATGACATGGTGCATGTCACATGCACAAACCAAAATCAATGCATGATTAAGTACTAATCGAGTTTAGTAATACTAACTTATATACAATTAATTGTATACTAAATTGTAAAATTCCCAATCTTCATAAATTCTTTAAAAATCAATAATTAATATAAATTTCCAATATTTCCCAATTTATCGGTATATAATTATACCATATCATTAAAACCAATCTCCATACTTAAAATATTCATAATATTTATTTTTTTTGATTTATTTAAATTCCCAAATATGATATTTTATTTTTCTGAAATGTTATACCGATATTGACTCTTGTATACAATACACGGGCATGAACAAAATATGTTCCCATAAAGTTCCACCGATGGCGAGAAATACCCCCATATGTTGAACGACACTTGTAAATCCTTTCGACTTATAAGAAGAAAACTCTCTGGTAAGATCCTTACTACTTGCAAGAAAACACACACTTAGGAATCACCACAATTCCTAAGGAGAAAATACACCTACGAGATCCTTACGACTCGTAGGAAGAAATACCTTTATGAGACCCTTACGACTCATAAAATCAAAAGGTCTTAGTCAACATGATCTTAACCCTGTTTGCTAAGCCATCTTTGTTCAAATCAACAAAGGCAAATAATGATTCACTCTTGGCAATATTCCAGTTGTAGCGATACTGTTGCCAAAATTGGTATCAGGACTCAGGTCCCCGACTCACAACAAAATCAGCGAGTGGAAAAAAACAGCCGAAATGTTTGGACAACTTACAAAAATAGCAGCGAGTAAAAATATAAAAAAATATAGACGAAATGATTGGGCACCGCAAAAAATAGCCGAAATGATTGGGCAATCGAGATTTTCACGATATAAAAAGCTGAAAAGGTAGAGTATCGCGAAAATAAAAATAAAATAAAATAAAACTTTTCTGCCATGCAAGTATGTCCATATTGACTCTTGTATACGATCCATAGGCACAAATAAAGGAAAATGGACCATATTCTCCCACCATGCTTAGTCAAAAGGAGAACCAAGTCTTGATGATACATATACAACCTAGAGACTATCCCTGTGTCCCCCTCCCCATTCCTGCAGGGGCAGACACAACAATCAAATAAAAGTGAAGTGATTGGTAAAGTTTTAGTGTGCTAGTTTTAATTACCGTAATCAAGACGGTTTCGCTTGGTAGCTAACCGGACGAGTACGGGTCGGTCCACAGAGAGATAAGAATCTTTTTCTTAGTGTTTTAACGAGTTAAGTCCAAATTGTCCAGGTTTGTTTAAGATTAACTATGTGCTAAATATGTATGATAAAAGAGCTTGTGAGGGTTAGGATTAGGTTAGTTTGAGTTAGGAGTTCACTCACTTCGTTTGTTTTCCACTCTTAATATCGATGTTACGGTAATCGGCAACAACAGGGATTAGCACGACTAGGAATGAAACTTGCGAGTATAAGCCAGGCTTTCCAACACTTAGTTCTTTCCTTTTGGTCCTTGTCCATCCGTTCTTGGCTCTTAGCCATAACCTCCGGTCAATTCAACCACAACCGGTCTCACTAAGGTGTCACTGCTATCATGTAGGATATGGTGCCGTAGGAAGCGGATTATGGTTGCTTTGACGGGAGTTCGAATCAAGATGTTGGGCAAAGAAAAGAGTGAGAGAGATCTCCTTCTCTCAAACTTTCTGTCATGCCCTACTTCCCAAAAGAAGGAGAAGGATGGCGTGGCATGGTCCACAACCTAATTGTATTGAGGGTGGTCTATTCAATACAGTTACGTTAAGCGTATAAATATTTAACATGCAGGATGTGTACCAAAAAAAATTAATAAAAGCGAAAGGCATTTATTTCCATTAACCAAATTTTATTACATCCCAAAAGAAAGAGTAAAATAAACTAAGTAGTTTAATTACATCGAGGAGAAACAAAAGCCCTAAACATGTGGGCAACAACAAAAATTAAATCTAGCTAATCTTCCGTCGTCAAGTCTGCATAATCTTCATTAGTTGGCTCCACTTCTTGATCCTCATCATAATACTCATTCTCATCTGACGGATATTCCAAAGATAGAGGAAGAAAAGGAAGGTCCTTCAGCAAGTTATACTCGGGTAGGATTGCCTCATAAGGAAGTAAAGGTATAGAAATGAACATGTGTATATAATTATAATGAATATGATGTACATGGGTATAAAGGTATGAGGTTGTATACAAATTAGATATGTTGACAGAGGTATATGTGAATATGGGTAGGTTGTGTGAGGTATATGTTTGGTAAAATTTCAAGTCAAGTCAATCGGGTATTCAGTCTAAGAGTTAGATCAGGTTAAACAAGGTGTGTATTGATGGAATTGACTGGTGAACATACTTGTATCCTTGAGATATCCCATGACTAGATGGAAGTAGTATGAGCTGGCGCTCGTGTCTGGTGTGGCAATCAATGCGGTAGCGTGAACATCCCCGAAAGGTGTCCCATGACTACGATGGAGCTTTGTCTAGCGTGAATATCACTCAAGTGCACGGGTATTTCTACCCTTCAGTTCCATAATAAACAACAAGTCTAAGCTGGTAAAATATCCACATCCAAGATACTGAATAACTCGTATCTCATAAAGAAAGGTAGATAAGGTAACAGGTGGCTATATCATATGATATGAGTTTAGTGTTGAGTATCAATAGGTATTGTAAACGTTTTAGCTTGTCAAACAAGGGTCCAGATACTCGCGATTATTCCGTTGTGGCCACGGAACAATAACTGGGGAAGTGAAATGTACCGTTTCACTTCCCGGGATCATGATCGAGTTGTAGGGGAATCCGAGTTCCGCATCTCCTTACCTAATCAAACTACCCATCCCCGTGGTTCAGTATAAAGGTTTTGACGAATTAGAGTTAGTGCGTATACATCTAGGCATGGAATTTCTACATTGTATGTCATCCACATATTGGATCATTTGCCCTCAAATAGCGTTAGTATTCGCCCGAATATCGGGTTAGTGGTTTTCCGCACATTGGACTATTCACCCCCAAAGTAGGGTTGGTATTCGCCCGAATATCGGGTTAGTAGTCGTCCATACATTGGACTGTTCACCCTGCCTGCAGGGATCCTCATATATAAGTATTTCATACCTAAGTCCGCGCATTTTAACCCTAACCGTATCATGTGTCATGTATGTCATAAACTTGTATTCAAAAAGTTGATCTCATTTAATATGGCCTTCCACAACCACTCATTTTATCTTGTTATCTTCTTAAGTTTGTAAGATACTTCGTATCATCTTATAGAACACTTAGTTAATAAAAGATAATAGTGTTTAATTATATTTATTGTTTATAAGAAAACTATGATGTTTGGAATATTTATCATTTTGGAAACCCATAATATTTTACTGAGAAAATATCTTTTTAATAAAAGGTTATGATATTTATTTGAAAATTATCTTTTAATAAAGTTTTAGATATTCTTTTGGAAAATATCATTTATAAGGGTTATGGTCTTTGTTGAAAATAGCCTTTTAGTAAAGGTCAAGGTATTTAAATGAAATTATCTCTTTTTAGGATGGATTGGGGTATTTTATTGTAAATAATAATTTTATGAAATTATAGTGTTTTAAGTTTGAGATAACGTTTTAGAAAATACGTTCGTGTTGGCAACCGCTGCACATGGATGATAGGGTTTGTGTCCTTTTCAGGGACGATTGCCTATCAACCACGAGGTACTTACGTAAAACATTACCCTATTATTAGGGTAATCTATTAGAGGTGCTATTCTACAAGAACGATTCCGTGTTGACAACCACTGCACATGGGCGGCAGGATTTGTGTCATTTTCAAGAACGATTGTCTAGTAACCACGGGATGATTCAGGTAAAACATTCCCCTAATAGGGTAACTCATTAAACTTTAGTTAACATGCTAAGAAAAATTAATATAAAAATATCCTTTCGAGTGAAAGGGGCTAAGTTGGAAAAACCATATGCCGTTATTTAGATTTAGTATTACCCCATTTCAAAAGGTAAGGGATTTAACAAAACTAAAGTAGTTAGTGGATAAAAGTGTAAGTAAAATATATATATCGTATCTAAAACATTTATTCCAAATATCTTATCTCATATGGATATTTTAAACAAATACAACATTTTAATAAAACGAGGGTATTTTATGGAAGTAACCTATTTCGAGATCATATTGGTAATATGGGTAAATGTGGATATGTAAGGGGTGAATTGATACCCCGTGGGTTATAATATTAAGCATATCACATTCCATATAATACGAGGGTGCAATATTTTTGGATATAGGAGTGATTAAAGAAGCCATTTTAAACATGGGTCAATATTATTATCATTAAGAGGTACCAAAATAGGCATGCAGAAATATTTTTACATTATTTTAATTTAGGGTTGATGATTAGAAGTTGAAACTAATATCATTGAAAAGAAGGCGACAGATGAGTGGAGAGAGGCAGATCCTACCTTTTGTTTGAGTTGAATGTCGATGGGTCGAAAATGTAGGCTCGTACTAAATTCTTAATAGCTCCACGCTCGGATTTTTCCTTGATGCTTGGGTGGAACCACATTGTCGGCGTCGTCGATACGAAAGCGTGGGTATTTTTTTCCAGAATTTTCAGTGTTCTGAGGTGTGAGAAATCAGTGTTTGAAGGTATCTATTTATAGGATTTACCCACCATAAAATCCAAAAAATCTGTTAAAATTCCCCAAAATCCGCCCCCAAATGATTGCCCCATGATTCCCTAAATGATTGCCGCCGCCGCCCTTCATCTCAGCCGTTGGATCTTGATCCAACGGCCGAGATCGCTTCGCCACGTTCACACACCAGCGCCACGGGTCACGCGCGTTGGGATCACGCGTTTTCGCGTGGTCCCTATCACGTGGGTGCCGTTGGGTGATGCTGGGCCGTTGGATCTTGTATCCAACAGTCCAGGATCAAGAGATTTAATATTTTTTATAAATAAAAATACTAAACTGTTTATTATTTAAAAATTGAATTTGGTTTTAAATTTTTTTGTTAAAAATAGTTTAAAATACGGGAAAATTATGGAAAAAATTCAGAAAATATATTTTATTGTTATCTTTAGTATAAAAATAATTTTGGGCTAAAACTAAATAATATATCCATATCTATGGTGTTTGCTAGTTATTAAAATTATTTAAAAATCTATTTTATTCTAGAAAATATTTTAATTACAAAATAATTATTTTAACCGATAATAAAAATATATAAATTATTTGAAGGCATTATAAAATTTTATTAAAATATTTTAAGCCTAGAAAAATATAAATAGATTTTAGAAAATTCCTTTAATCATTTTTCAAAGCTTTGAAAGTTATTAACATTACTTTAAAAATATTTTTCTATCAACGAAACATGTAAATAATTTCTTGATTCTAGAAATTTAAATAAAATATATTTTATTAGGTATTACAAAACACGGTCGTTACACTTTCCTTATCCTACCCTAACAAGTGAGAAACTACTCACTCATTATAAAAGAAAAAGAAAATAAAACAAACAAAGAGGATAAAAAGAAATGAGATAGAAAATCACTACCTATTTGGGACCTTACTTAGGCAAGGATCACACTTAAGTATCATGGTTGTAAGGATAAAAGAAAATAGAAGAAGAACAAACAAACAAACAAACAAACAAACAAACAACAACTACTTTAACAAAGAGAATTACAAGCAACAAATATAAGATCTAAATTACAAGACATGCATATGTAAGAACTTTTCTTTATTCATCATTCACTCAAAAGCTCACTACAATATTAATGGAGAATAGATGAAGAGGAAGAAGAAGTTACAAACTAACTAAACTAAATCCTAACAAAAGAATAAGCAACCTTTACTTGGCTTGAAACTGGGCTATTTACAGGCAGATACATGAAACCTTAGGGCAAAAATATGAGCCCACATGAAATTACAAAAAACACCCCAAAAATATCATCTGTCTCCGAGTCAACTCGGCCGCGGAACCGCCACATAAGTGCCACATCGGCCGCGGTTCCGCGGCTCTTTGGGTGAGTTTTTGTGTCATTTTTTCTGGATTTTTCCATGTTGCTATTCTTCTCTGTTTAATACACTTGGTTTTTCAGAATCACTTCATTTTTCTCCCAGATTTTCAACAGTCCAAAAAGACGAAAGAATGTGGACTTTTGCCTTGATCTTCTTGAGCTCCGCGTTTTCAACTCGATTCTTATGCTGCCTCCTTGTGCTTTGTGCATGAATGACCCTTGATTGATATTTTGTCTCTCGAACTGGTACGGATGGTGAGCGGAAACCCATATTTTTATCTGTTGTCGGCAGTTGTCTTGAATTTGTCGTGACTGCTCTTGATTTTCATTGTTTTGAGCTGAGAACTTGTAATCTGCAATTATTTAGCAAACACGGATCAAAAGTACCTACCTATATGCAATGTGATCAAGAATGGGCGGTATAAAAGTGCAAAATTCTGATATGAACAAATACCCCCAAACTTATCTTTTGCTCGTCCCGAGCAAAGCCATTTTATTCTCAAAAACTCACTTTCGTAGGTATCACGGTTGCACTTAGCGTGTGCAACAAGCCGTTAAACCCCTAGGTTGCCCTAGAGGAGGAGTTTTGTCTTCTGAGGGTTTTCAGCGGATACTACCCACAAAATCCGATCAAGTTGGCCGTTGACTCTAATCCTACAGTTCAGCATTCTAGCAAGAAGCTCTATCATCCTAACTTAGAAATATTCATCCCTTATTCTTCATACTTCCTATTCGTTTAATTTAAGATCCTATACGTTTTGCCAGTTTATAAAGCTCTCAGCATCTCTTGAGTTTTCCTTCTAAAACGCAGTCTCAAATCTGGAATTTTTATCTTCTCCACGGAAGATATAAGCCCTATTCTTCATTCCTACCTCTCCTCCAAACTTCGATCATATACCCACACTTGGAAATTCAATTCAAGCTATAATACCCTTGCCTTAATACATAGTACTACTTCTTTTTTATTAACGATGGACGGATTCGCTCACACATCTTTCATGCAACTATTACAGCTTCCTGAGGCATTAATCAGCCGATTACTGAATGCGTGAGCTTTAAAGCGTAAATAGCAGTTTCCAGATCTTGTACCCTTTTTTTCTTTTATATTTTTTTCTTTTCAAGACCGGATATATTTTTCAATGATGCTCTTTTGGTGGTTAGCTTTAAATACCGTTTTTTCTTTCATACTAGGATTTCTGGCAAGAGTATTTCTAGGTATTGATTGATCGTGAAAAGTGTCTGTAGAAATAACCGCAATCAATAACGGTGTCGCGTGTAGCTAGCCGAGATGAGTACGGGTCGTCCTCAGGGATTCGTGAAAATTTTAATCTTATATTAGACGTGTTGATTAGAAAAGAGGAAGAAGAATAGAGAATAGTGAAGAATAGATTCTAGATTTATGGTAAATACGGATGCAACATATATATTTTTCAGATCTAGTTTAAATAAGGATATAGAATATATAAGAAGAAGGCTTGTAGGATTCGTTAGGATTTAGTAGTCATGGATGACTAATAAAGATTACTCATTTTATCTATTGATAGATTTAAAACTAAGTTGATAGCAATGAATGAGGATTAGGGTTCTTAGAAGAAACTAGGGTTTCTACACTATTGACCATTGTCCTTTCATTGATCTCTATTCATGTCTAGCCCTTAACAAAACAATTGTTAATCTGATCTCAAATCGCGGTCGTGACTAGCAAAAAATTGGTAGCGCGCCCGATTAGGATGTTAACGATTCTTTTGCTAAAGTTTATAAACTTCATAAGACTTAAAAAAAGTTAAAATATTTTCTCATCCATTGTTCTACCCTAATCCTACGAACCTTAGCAAGTTAGGAATTACTCACGCATGTTGTGAGAAGAAGAAGAAAGGATAGAGAATGAGATCATAATTAAAATGCAGAAAGTAAAAATACAGAAAATAAATAATTAAACAAAATGATCTACCTTTATTAATCAACTTCACAAGTAAAAATCCTACGAATTTAGATTACAAGAGGAAGAAGTTGCTCTCGATCTCTGCCTCGTAGGAAGTATATGCTCCGTCGATTTTCACGTCGCCCTATCACGTCGAATCGTAGACCTATCGTGGATCTCTTGTTCTTTGACGGTGATTTGTTTAGTGTAAAGGTGATGAGTTTTAATTTTAGCCCTCGGTCCTTTATACAGCCCTCAAATCAGAAATCCTAGATCTCATAGGTTTAGACTTGCCATAAAGATCCACTTTCCAAGTTTTCATATCCTACGATTTTATTTGCAGATTTTTTGTCCTGACATCTTGAATATCTTGATCTCTTGACCTGAGCTAAATCTGCATAAAATATCCATGAATAATGTTAGTAATATTTATTAAATTAGAGAGAGTATCTTAATTACTTTATATGGTAATAAATTTTTAAGAAACTTGATTAAAAATATTTGGTAAGATATGCATCTATTAATTACTAAAATATTATGCATATATTTTGAAATATTATTCTAACCATTTGTATGATATATATTTTTAAAAAAATCTTGATTAGAATATTTGATATGATATGCATATTTTAATTAGCAAAATATTATACAAATATTATATGCATATATTTTCCTTCATAATGTTAATTATAATATATAAACATATGGTAAATAGTATTTTGCAGATAAACCCAAATATGTTCTATATTTATAATAAACACTTTTAAATATTTAAGGAAAGTAAGGAAAATGTTATATTAAAAGTGCAATATTTTCGACTGAACAGGTATCCTCTACTATCCCAAGTTTCAAGATGCGTGTTTATGCAATTTGTAGGGTATATATTTTCAGAATTTGGACTCAAGATTTGAAACTATTTTTCAGACTTACTATTTAAATAGAGATTTCAATACTCTTCCTTTATTTAAACTTAGCCTAAGAACCGAATTCAAAATTGCTTATTTTTAAACAAACTGCAAGGACGTATATTTGCTATAGTTATACTTCAAGAAATGTTATTTTTTAGGGTTTTCAATTACTAAGTATAGGATTTAGTTATTTCAAACTAGTCAACCGCCATGTCGAACTTGAGTCAAAATGACCGACATTGAAAATATTTCTTTCTTTTTTTATTTTTTGTTTTATATATTTTTATTTTATTTATTTTATTTTTTTAAGGGAAAACAATGCAATGTAGAAATATAAACAAAATGCGATGCGGAATTTAAACATGCAAAATAAAAGAACAAATATTTACAACAACAAAAAGAAAAAAAAATGTGATGCAGAATGCAACGATAACTATTTACAACAAAACCTTGCTCCCAAACTGACCCACAGCAGTGTCTTTACTGCTGCCTGCCGCGTCTCCGAGTACCAAACACAGTACCACTTGTACCAGCACTACTCATACCCGCTCCACTCCTGTCGGTACCACGACCCCGCGATCTCACTCTCTCTCCTTGTGCCAACAGGGTAGACATCCCCTGCTCAAGACTCGTAATATGCCGATCAAAGGTCATCAGCATCCCCAGCACTCTCTCTACCCCGCTATGAGTACGCCGCGGCAAGCGTGCTTGCTCGGCGGGGGTTAGCTCTTCATCGCTCGCTGTGGAACTCGAGCTGCGCGTCTCTGCCATCACTGTAGGGTTGCTAGGCACGCGCACAAGGGTCTACGAGGCATCAACCATGCCCGATTAAAAATTTAGCCGTGCCGAACAACCCGAATACGGATCTTTAAACTAGAGATTAGGCGAAAACAAGCATGCTAAACACTTTAACACTAAGTGAGAGGAATTACAACCTTTGTAGATCCGGTCCTTCACTTCATATGCTCCGTGTTGTGGTCCCTTCACTGCGATCATCGGGATCCGGACTCTCGAGAGGTTCCACGAAGAGAAAGAGGCAACCTTTGCTTCCGATCTTCGATACTAAGATGATCTACCTTGAAGTTCCGTTAACACAAGCTAACACTTATGAAATGATGTGAACACCCTCATCTAAATGGCAAGGGAAGATGAGGATGATGAAGTAGGATTTTTTCTCTCTTTATTTATCTTTTTCTCATATTTATTCATCACTTTTATCAAAGCAAGAAAGCTTTTCAAGAAGAACTCAAGGAAGAAGAAGATGAATAATGTTAAGAATCCTTTTGTGATGAATAGGAAAAGAAATGATATGATGAATAATGTAACCATGGTCAAACTAACCCTTGTAGAGATTTGACTAAGATTAAAGGTTTGGTTAGGTTAAGGAAATATCTAGCAAAATATCCTTTCCAAAACAAAAAAGGACAGCTTCTAGAAACTTCTAGAAAACCTTAACCCTAATCAAACCCTAACCATGTTTAATCTATACTAAACAAGTTTCATTAGTTATCATATCATGTTACAATATTATATATCACATATATAATATTTATCGTAACAAAATAAAATAATACATTTAACATATATCGCATATATATCAATGTATTACCCGAGTGAGAAAAAGAATCTTTTAGTGAGCAAATATTAGTTAATGTAATTTAATATATCATATATATTATTATATATTAAATTATCGAATCAACACTTGATCCGACAATCCGGCTATATCGCATATAACCGACTAATATTTATCCATACCGATTCATCGAATCAACACTTGATCCGATGACCCGGCTGATATCAAATATCGCGAGAATATAATACGGTATCACATATCGCATTATCCTCGGTCTCGCACATATCACATATGTGCTCCTACTCCGTTTTGCCTGAGCCAAGAAACCTCTGTGTAGGACTCTAAAGAATCGTCAATACGCCGGCAGTAGGTGATGATCATATCAAACACCCACAAGCTGCAAGCGGTCAGCTAAACGTAACAGCTACCCAGGTATTGAGTGCTCAGAAGATCAACAAGCAAGCCTGTACATTCTCCTGTGAATCCAAACAGTAACACTCCCGTACAGTCCGGTCTCGTCGTCTGATATGTCGCATATCTCGCCTAGGGGTGGTAAACGTCAGACCCCAGTAGCTCGATAAGTCGTGTTGATATGAGCTCTATAACAGTTCGAGAAACTACTGATAACACTTACCAGTAAATCTCAGCAACCCTGGCCAGGGATTTCCGGTTATAGCCAATCGAACACAGCACAACATCAACTCCCTATACCGGGAGAGACGAATCCCCTCCTATCGCTCATTGCCTCCATGTGATTCGGGACTGTATCCAAAAGCCACCTTTTTGCACGCCCTCTTGGACGTGGTATGATGGAAATCAAAGCACAGTGGGAATCACACAAGACTCTATGACGATCTCGGGTCAACAGACTACTCTGTACCAGTGTCACCGGAGAACTGCCATCTGACGTGAGGTATAATACCATCTGGGAGTTCTCGGCGAGTCCGTCCAGTGTACCCAGTCTCCACTGAGCACCCGTACACCATCCTTGATGTCAAACACCGATGGATATGGGATCATCCATCGCCCATCATATGGGTCAAGATGCGTATACGCTAGTCTACTCTGGTGCATCGATGCCCTGTCTCGATACACCCACGACTAGGAACAATTATAGGATGTACTCGTCGACTACCGTGGCCCCACTAGTATGATCTCATCATAGTCCCAGTAGTCGAGTACATATCCTAAGGTCTTTATCAACATGTAATATAGAGACAATCAGAGTACATGTTAAGATAAAGTACAACCAGATAGCATACTATCATGTCGAGCAAGAAAGTCCTCCCTATATATGTCCTAGCATCCACTACAATATACATCGTATGTACAGTAATGGCCTCTAGGGCATACATATAACTAACAATCTCCCACTTGCACTAGGGCCATCTGTTGTGGTAACACATACCAAACAATTAGCTGCGGTTGAAATATCTCATACTCAACCATCCCATAAAAGTCTCTACTGGGAAAAAGGCCTTTGTGAGTGGATCCGCGCTGTTGTCCTCTGTATCTACTCTCCTAACCTTGATCTCCCTGGAGATCAACCATCTCCATGATCAGGTGATACTGCCTAAGAATTATATCTGGATTTCTGATGGGACGGTAGTTCCTTGGCTAAAGCCACAACTCCATTGTCACACAATGGTAGGAACGAAGTTCATCTCATGAACTTATATTTATCCAGACTGCCTCTTTGGTAGCATTCTTGGTAACGATGTATCTTGCCTTTAATCGTCTAGTATGTCACGGTATCTAGCTTGGAACTCTTCCAACATACCGTCCCTCCACTGAGGGTAAAGACAATGCCTGCGACTGACATTCAGTCGTTCTTATCACCTTGGAACCTTTCTAGTGATTCTCCCCAGGATCGATTGATACCTTCTCACTACAACTAGTGAGTGTCCTAACATCCAATTAGATCTATCTCGTAGATCCAAAACCCAGGATTTAGGAGGTATCATTTTGATCCTATATCGAGAATCCTTGTGATAAGCGGAGATTGACCGAGCGTAGCATAGGAAACTCCTTCCCTATCAAGAGTATGTCATCTACGTACTCTACGAGGATCACCACCATACTCTCTACTACCTTTTCGTATATACAAGGTTCATCTACCATTTTGATGAAGTCAAACTCTTTGGCTACCACATCAAAACAGATGTTCCAACTCCGCGATGCCTGTTTTATCATATAAAATATCTTGCACACGTTTCCGTTGCTCCCACTGTCTACGAAGCCCTCTGGCTGTGTACTTATAGACACTCTCTTCTAAAACATCATTTAGAAAAGCAGTCATGACACCCAACCACCAGATATCGTAGTCATGGTATGTAGCCGTGGCAAGTAGGATCTGGATGGACTTAAGCATAGCTTTGAAAGTCTCAACTTTTCCATGTACACCAAGTAATCTTCTTAAGATATACTCGCTCCCGATCGGGATTTAACCCTTCAGATAAAGCAACCAAAGTCCATACTTTGTTGGTGTATAAGGATTCCATCTCAGATCGATAAGCACCCAGCCATTCTTACAGAGTCCCACTCCTGATGGCCAGCTCGAAAATAGTTGGGTCATCATTTCATGATGCAATCCTCGCTCCTACTGTCATAGAGAAACCGAAGTATCTCTCAGGTGGGTGAGGAACCCTACTAGATCGGCGGAGAGGCTGAGATACGTTGGAAACTATTGAATCCTTTGGTTCTACCAAATCATCAGCTGCAGTTTGTATGGCTGGAACATTTCCAGTTCTACATAACAGACCTTGCCTCGAGCTTGTCCGGATTTTGCTTTTAGACATAGGCCGGACAACCCCAAATCTTAACAAACTTAAGATATACGCTCTTCCCTTGCCATATCACATATGAAGTGGTAGGCAACTGATTTGATTTGAACCCTATTCAATAGGTATGCAGCTTCTCAAGCGCATAACTCCCAAAAGGAAATAGGAAACTCAGTAGTACTCATCATAGAGCACACCATATCATATAGGGTGCTATTGCTCCGCCCCGATACACCGACGTGCAGTGGTGTATTCGAAGGAGTAATGCTGAGAGAGAATCTCATTCTCCTTTAGAATAGACCAGGAATTCCGTACTCAAGTATTCTCCTCCTTGATCACATCAAAGGACATAATACTTTTACCCGTATTTGGTTCTCTACTTCTAAGTTATATTCTGTGAATATCTCAAAAGGTTCGGACTTGTGTTTCAACTGGAACATATGTCTGAATCTTGAGAGATCATCAGAGAATGTAATGAAGTACAAAGAACCGGTCTTGGCATGT
The DNA here is from genome assembly GCA_030015575.1 of Agapanthus africanus. NCBI lineage: Eukaryota > Viridiplantae > Streptophyta > Magnoliopsida > Asparagales > Amaryllidaceae > Agapanthus > Agapanthus africanus. Next base: position 489,222,969 of record JASDDO010000012.1, read on the forward strand.
GTAGACAGGGGACCTTTCATACATCAACATGTATCAATCCCAAGAGTTCACTAACTCTTTCTCTGTTTCTAACAAACAGAGCTGTGGTCATCTTATCTTTGTGACATGATCGGCAAGTTTCACAAGATGTAAACTCAAACTAATTTAAATATGCATCTATATGTAACTTCAGCCAGTCGGGTCGTATTGATATGACCTAGTCTACAATACCTCAAGAAGGATTCATTCATTTCTGAACTCTTCCTCTTGTGTGTGTTCTGTATACTAAGAACTGTAGTTTGATTTAGAACGACAATGCTTTTAGATAACGTTCCTGAACCGATCAACTCTTGATATAGGAAATGTTCAAAACATTATCCAACAATACAAAATTATATCCTTTCTTTACTAATAAAGAGACTGATATGATTTTGTATATCAGGTTCGGTATCTAATAACATTTGTTCAGAATCAATGTATTCTGGTAATACAGGGTGATAGTGACCAACAGACTTGGCTGCAACACTTGCACCGTTTTCTGTCTCATGAAACTTATCACCCGTTCTCAGTTCTCTACCTATCTGTAGCCCATGTAACAGATTACATATACGGGATCCTGATCCGGTATCACATACCCAGGACGTAAAGGATACTGAGAAACAGTTCTGTGTAATGAACACACCCGAAGATGATGCATCAACATGCACTTTCTTCGTTTGGGCGGCACGGGAAATCTGGTATTCCCCAATTTCCTGCTCTGTCTTATAACAATTATAAGTTGGAGCGGGACCAACGTTCCCCGGCTCAGTATAACAAGCGGGTTCGGTCAATATATCCGTTTTATTATCTTGATTAAGGCGTGATATGGTCGCTACCTGGAGAGAGAGAGAAGAAAACACTCGGCGTATGCTCTTGCAAGATTAGATTGGTTATCTAATATATCTAATCAGTATGTCTCCCACTGTTTTAGTCAAATCTTCCTTCAAACCCCAAAAGGTAAGACTAGCCGGGATTAATTACGCGCTACAAGTTCGCCAATCTTTCAGCCAGGCCAGTGTCGGTACTTTGAGGGAGGTCCCCCGTGCTCTCGCACGAACCTAATTAATGTAAACCTCGTTTTCCCAGAGGCGTAACCCCGTTAACACCTTTCTAGTCACCTACTTGATCGGCTAATTGTAATGTGTAAAACTCTCCCAGGAGTAACTCTTACTCGCAGCGGGTATCGAGATCCAACTATCTCATAGAAGGTATGCAATCTCATTGCAAATTTCAACACTTGAAATTCCCAATAATATTTTGCCCCAAGCGTCCTATGACCTTGACAGAGGTCAACAAACCATAGGCTGCTAGTCAAGTTCAATCCGTCATTTCCTGATTGAAGTAAACCCACCCGCACGACCCTTGACAGAGGTCAACAAGGTCGCACGACTACCCTAAATCAATCACATCATATGCTTATACAGATAAGCACTAATCAGCTACCACACACTACGCCTTGACAGAGGTCAACAAACGCAACACGAATACTAACTATTACTTATCTGAAATGACGGAGGGCTACGACAGGTTTTTAAGAAAACCCTTTGCGTAATGAACTTGATATCGTTATAGAATCGAGTGATTTTAAATGGAGTGTTTTTGAGGCTTTTCTAGTTTTGCTAAAGGGGTCACTCCCGGTGAAGGGATCGTCGGCCCTTTCCTCATCGAATAAGGTGCAGGATATATCATATATACCGCTGTGCAAAGCAAGAACTATAAAAGCAATCAAAAGACAAACCGAGTTTGTAGCATCTGCCAGTTATTGCTAAAGGAGTTATTCCCGGTGAAGGGATCTCGGTCCTTTCCTTATCGAATAAGGTGCTGGATGTTCTACAAGGAACACCGCTATGCAAAGCAAGAACTAGAGCTACCAGTTTTTATAAACAAGTTTCTACAACATCTTAGGTTTCTTTTATTTCATTAATCTCATTAATGAAGTCCCATTTTAATATGCTTCACAAGCATCTCTTTTGAAACGAAATCTGCAATATAACATATATCTCATATATATAATATAAACATTCGTCTCAGGCAGTAATATGATCTCATCACAGAACATTACAGCAGAAGAACATATATGAAATATTGGATATACTAGGACGTCCGTGTTTTAATACGAGCCTGTATAAAACACGGATTCCACGGTCGCGATGAATAGCCAAACCCACATCCCTAGACCCCTACGAGAGTGGCAAGTAACACTGCCAATTCTAGGGTTAGGAGACCCGATCTCGACTCCTCGAGATGGTCTCCCACTGGACCCTAGAACCCGGTTACTTGTGCTCCCCGCCTTGGGTCTACCTAATGCGGAAAAGTAAATAATATACAACGGTGACATCTTCCGCTACCTGGAAGTGCCCCAATAAAAGAATATTGCATACATATGAATTTTACATGAATGAAAAAGAAAAAACTCTCATCTCACATAAAACCCCCGGCTATTCAAACGCGACGATCCAATACAACATATCACAGCAACACATAATATCTCATATCATCAACGTAAGCAAGTATGCGTATCCCGATTGTCGTTGATGTATAGCAACGAAGCCGGCGATACACCACATACTACGCTTACGGTCACATAAAAGAAATTGTAAAACTACAACAGTTGGAATCCGCAACCTCCTTAGACATCGCATGCCTAACCAAATGAATTCCTTAGACATCGCATGCCTAACAATTATAAACCCCGCATTTTAGTCTCATTATCGAAAACTCTTTTCAATGTCAAGTCGGGCAATTCAACAAGATTCCCGAAAAACTGATCGAATGCTCGTCGCAAACTTTAGTAAACGGCCGCACCCCCGATACCGTCGACGAAGTGCACCAAGGCGGAACACCGCTACCGGGAGCACCCGAACGGATGCTTTCGGCGACGGGGTTCTCCTACAGTCACTTGGTCGGGGCTATGGAGTGAGGCTGTCTATTAAGTTTACCCGGCGAGTATCCGCGTACGCTACGTGATTGCGACGGACTTTTGATCACATCAAAATTCCGTGGCAACCGATCATCTGAGACTAAACTGCTATGTTTATAATATTCAAATCAGTTATCTCATAACTACCTGTGGATTCCAAATATTGTATCACATTCCAGATAAATAGACAAAGTTAAACTTTCCGATCGAATCATCAAACACCCAAGATTTCCCCAATATATCTCAACACTTGAAATTAGTTTAAAAACATCCATCACATGCCACAGTACCAATGGTCCAGCCGTAGAAGGGTCAAGCCAACGCCTCATATGTGGCACGCCGTACTGCCCCAAACCCTAAGGTTCAAAAGGCAGTTTAAGACGGTCACATAATCGAGTTAAGGTTTGTTGTCTTCTAGAGGGTCCACCGCGTTACTTGCACGACTTAGAACATTCTTAAACACGAGAAAAAATCCAATTTTTGAAAAATTTTCCGACAGGGGAAAATGTGAGTTATTGATATCCGTTCGAACTTTTTAACAGTTTCTAAAATTTATCCGGAAAACACACATAGACAAAATCTGATAATCCGATCGAATCATCGAATCCCCAAAACAACCCCAGAAAATTCAACTCTTGAATAAATATTAAAAATTCCCATAAAAATCAGCACTGTGTAATAGGAATTACTGTGCAAAATAGGAGGGGTGACGTCATCAAATGGCCGCGGAACCGCCGCAGAAGCCAGGCTTCTGCCGCGGTTCCGCCGCACTTTTGACGAATTAGCCCCACGAATTTCACAGTAATTCTAATAAGACCCTGCTGAATTTTTTAGAAATTTTTAATCTGGAAAAAACCCAGTTTTCAGAAAAAGTACAGAGAAGGGTTCGTGTCGGGGTTTTCGGGTTCGATCGGACTTTAAACTTCGTCTAGACTTCGCCTAAAGCTCTAGCTTGGCTCTGATACCACTGTAGGGTTGCTAGGCACGCGCACAAGGGTCTACGAGGCATCAACCATGCCCGATTAAAAATTTAGCCGTGCCGAACAACCCGAATACGGATCTTTAAACTAGAGATTAGGCGAAAACAATCATGCTAAACACTTTAACACTAAGTGAGAGGGATTACAACCTTTGTAGATCCGGTCCTTCACTTCATATGCTCCATGTTGTAGTCCCTTCGCTGCGATCATCGGGATCCGGACTCTCAAGAGGTTCCACGAAGAGAAAGATGCAACCTTTGCTTCCGATCTTCGATACTAAGATGATCTACCTTGAAGTTCCGTTAACACAAGCTAACACTCATGAAATGATGTGAACACCCTCATCTAAATGGCAAGGGAAGATGAGGATGATGAAGTAGGATTTTTGCTCTCTTTATTTATCTTTTTCTCATATTTATTCATCACTTTTATCAAAGCAAGAAAGCTTTTCAAGAAGAACTCAAGGAAGAAGAAGATGAATAATGTTAAGAATCCTTTTGTGATGAATAGGAAAAGAAATGATATGATGAATAATGTAACCATGGTCAAACTAACCCTTGTAGAGATTTGACTAAGGTTAAAGGTTTGGTTAGGTTAAGGAAATATCTAGCAAAATATCCTTTCCAAAACAAAAAAGGAAAGCTTCTAGAAACTTCTAGAAAACCTTAACCCTAATCAAACCCTAACCATGTTTAATCTCTACTAAACAAGTTGCATTAGTTATCATATCATGTTACAATATTATATATCACATATATAATATTTATCGTAACAAAATAAAATAATACATTTAACATATATCGCATATATATCAATGTATTACCCGAGTGAGAAAAAGAATCTTTTAGTGAGCAAATATTAGTTAATGTAATTTAATATATCATATATATTATTATACATTAAATTATCGAATCAACACTTGATCCGACAATCCGGCTATATCGCATATAACCGACTAATATTTATCCGTACCGATTCATCGAATCAACACTTGATCCGACGACCCGGCTGATATCAAATATCGCGAGAATATAATACGGTATCACATATCGCATTATCCTCGGTCCCGCACATATCACATATGTGCTCCTACTCCGTTTTGCCTGAGCCAAGAAACCTCTGTGTAGGACTCTAAAGAATCATCAATACGCCGGCAGTAGGTGATGATCATATCAAACACCCACAAGCTGCAAGCGGTCAGCTAAACGTAACAGCTACCCAGGTATTGAGCGCTCAGAAGATCAACAAGCAAGCCTGTACATTCTCCTGTGAATCCAAACAGTAACACTCCCGTACAGTCCGGTCTCGTCGTCTGATATGTCGCATATCTCGCCTAGGGGTGGTAAACGTCAGACCCCAGTAGCTCGATAAGTCGTGTCGATATGAGGTCTATAACAGTTCGAGAAACTACTGATAACACTTACCAGTAAATCTCAGCAACCCTGGCCAGGGATTTCCGGTTATAGCCAATCGAACACAGCACAACATCAACTCCCTATACCGGGAGAGACGAATCCCCTCCTATCGCTCATTGCCTCCATGTGATTCGGGACTGTACCCAAAAGCCACCTTTTTGCACGCCCTCATGGACGTGGTATGATAGAAATCAAAGCACAGTGGGAATCACACAAGACTCTATGACGATCTCGGGTCAACAGACTACTCTGTACCAGTGTCACCGGAGAACTGCCATCTGACGTGAGGTATAATACCATCTAGGAGTTCTCGGCGAGTCCGTCCAGTGTACCCAGTCTCCACTGAGCACCCGTACACCATCCTTGATGTCAAACACCGATGGATATGGGATCATCCATCGCCCATCATATGGGTCAAGATGCGTATACGCTAGTCTACTCTGGTGCATCGATGCCCTGTCTCGATACACCCACGACTAGGAACAATTATAGGATGTACTCGTCGACTACCGTGGCCCCACTAGTATGATCTCATCATAGTCCCAGTAGTCGAGTACATATCCTAAGGGCTTTATCAACATGTAATATAGAGACAATCAGAGTACATGTTAAGATAAAGTACAACCAGATAGCATACTATCATGTCGAGCAAGAAAGTCCTCCCTATATATGTCCTAGCATCCACTACAATATATATCGTATGTACAGTAATGGCCTCTAGGGCATACATATAACTAACAATTACATCCTCGACCGGCTTGGTGCGCGACCATAACGCATGAAGTTTAGTGTATGACGTGGAGACACCCTATAGCAGGGGTCGAATGGGAACCCCATCATGCATAAAAGCATCATATTCTTCAATAGAAAGGAAATTGCGACACAATTGTGTCACAAACATTGGGCACGGGTAATTGGCTGCCCCATGCCGGCGCTAATCGAGTGCAAAAGCACAGTGCACATGTCAAAGCTAGGGTTTTTCATCATTAAAGTGTGCACAATGTGTAGAGATGGGGTGAAAATGGTGGTGTTATGCAAACTTCCAAAGATATTGTTTTGTGCCCAACGACACATGGTTAAGATATTCGCATACAGTGTACGTGCTTGAATTCCTTTCCTAGGTTCCCTAGAACAACCATCGCCCATCAACGGCATGTAATCCTCAAAGCGGAGGGGTTGGTCGTGTGCGGGGATATGGGGTATCAAAATGACCTCATGAATGAAGTTCCTATCTATAATAATTTCCCGATCCTCCCACAATAAGTGTATAAATCCGTATTTAGCTAAACAACCCTCCTTCATGCTCTCAAAGAAACGCGCAACGAGATCTGGAAGCGCGAACGCGTTCGGATGGCTATACAATAGGAAATTCCATCCGCGTTTCCGAATCTCATCACCAAAATAACTTCCATATACGTTGTGGGCAAACAAATCAGAGAAATCCCATTCAAATTGAAAGCTACGAGCCATGAACGGAAAATGTAAAAATTTTAGATCTAACAAGAGGAGAAAAGGAAATCAAACCTCCTCTGAAAATTTTAAAGGGAGAAGCGGCTGATCGGTAGCGGATCCACGGTAGGGATAGGAGTTCGGCGGCGCTTCCGCTGTGGGGTGGTGAGATCGCCGGTGGATTTTTGCAGGGGTCGCTAGGATTTTCTGTGGTAGGTGGTATGAAGGCTCGGGGATTAGAAGAGAAGAGAGGAGGATTATATAAAGGGGCAGTCAGGATGTGGTCAAAAAGTGACCCATTTTGCACAAAAGCCCTTCGAATTTATATATATTTTGTTTTTTCATCAATTTTTTATAGATATTTTTGAATATTACAAAAATATACCCCCCTTTATATATATATAATTTTTTTTACAAATGGGAATTTCACCAGGCAAGAAATATCCCGACAAAAACAAGATGGATATGCACCGGACAAGAATATCCATTATATATATACAAGATGGTATATACATACCTCCAAAATTATTTGAAACAGTGTTTCCATTATTTATGGCTGGATAACCGAAGTTTGGTGGTAGACGGAGGAAGATTAGTCAATGTAAACCGGCTCCAGCAACATCAGGAGCTGCTCCGATGGTTCTGCGGTGAGAAACGGTTTTACTCCGTGTTCGTTCACTTTGAATAGTGAACCATCCTCTGGATTCTTTAAATCCACCGCGCCGTGCGGGTATACACACCGCACAAGAAAGGATCCCTTCCAGCAAGATCGAAACTTACCGGGATGGAAATGGAGTCGGGTGTAGTAAAGAAATACCTGTTGTCCAGCCGTGAAGGTTTTGCGCATAAGGTGTTTATCATGAAACACCTTCATTCGGTTCTTTATAATAACCGTGTTCTCATAAGCATCATCCCGAAGCTCGTTCAGTTCATTAAGTTGCAGCTTCCGATAGTTGCCCGCATCTTCAAGGTTTAGATTCAGCTCTTTGATCACTCAAAATACGCGATGCTCGATTTCCACAAGAAGGTGGCAAGCCTTTCCATACACAAGCCGATAGGGAGACATTCCAAGATCATTCTTGTACGCAGTTCGAAATGCCCAAAGGGCATCAGTTAGTTTCAAAGACCAATCTTTACAGTTCTTGGAAACCGTTTTCTCCAAAATCTGCTTGATCTGCCGATTTGAAACTTCAGCTTGCCCACATGTTTAGGGGTGGTAGGGCGTGGATAGGTTATGATTAATTGAGTATTTCCGCATCAAGGCCTCGAAAGACTATTACAGAAATGTGTCCCATTGTCGCTAATGATCGCATAGGGGTGCCCGAACCGGGAAAAGATATTTTCTTTAAGGAATCTAACGACAACCTTGTTTTCGTTCGTTCGGCTTGGCACTGCCTCGACCCATTTAGAGACATAATCAACAGCTAAGAGAATATACAGGTTTCCAAAAAATCTGGGAAACATGCCCATGAAATCAATTCCCCAAACATCAAAAATCTCAACAACCAAGATTGGTTGGAGCGGCATCTCGTTTCTCCTAGAAATCCGGCCCAAGTGTTGGCACCGGGAACAAGTCTTACAACAATCATGGGCATGTTTGAAAAGTTGTGACCAGTAAAAGCCACATTGCAAGACTTTCTCAGCTATCTTTCTTTGGCCAAAATGTCCGCCACACGCTTGATCGTGGCAAAACGACAACACACTCTTGAACTCATTATCAGGAACACACCGACGAATGATTTGGTCTGGACAATACTTGAATAGGTAGGGTTCATCCCAGTAAAAGTGCTTTACTTGGGATAAAAATCTATGTTTTTCCTGACTCGACCATTCGCTTGGTGTTAGTCCTGTCGCCAAATAGTTCACAATATCTGCGAACCAGGGTTCGCACGATACTGTCAAGAGTTGTTCATCAGGAAAAAACATCGTTAATTGGGAGAGGTAGCGTCGGCGAAGAAGGAAGTCGTGAAAGATGGCCGGCCACTACGTTTTCACATCCTTGTTTGTCCTTAATGACAAGGTCAAACTCTTGAAGTAAGAGGATCCAACGTATTAGCTGAGATTTTGCATCCTTTTTCGCAAAAAGATGTCTCAGAGCGGAATGATCGGTATAGACAATGACTGGTGAGCCAATGTGATATGGCCTGAATTTCTCCAAAGCGAACACAACCGTCTCGAACTATTTCTCGGTTGTCGTATAATTCATTTGTGCATCATTCAGGGTCCGGCTCGCATAGTAGATTACATGCGGCATCTTATCGATGTGCTGACCTAGGACCACATCGATAGCAAAGTCGGATGCATCGCACATAATCTCAAAAGGATGCGTCCAGTCAGGTGAAGAAAGAATGGGAGCAGTGGTGAGTGAGCTTCTTAGTGATTTGAAAGCAGTCAAACAGCTCGAGTCGAAGTCGAACGTGGTATCCTTGGCCAAAAGAAGAGTCAAGGGTCTAGCAATCTTTCTAAAGTCCTTGATAAACCGTCTGTAGAAACCGGCGTGGCCAAGAAAAGCTCGGATATCTCTGACGCATCTGGGAGGAGGGTGGTTGGAAATAACATCAATCTTTGCTTTGTCAACCTCGATACCATTTCGCGAAATGATATGTCCTAAGACAATTCCTTCGCGCACCATGAAGTGGTATTTTCCCCAGTTTAGAGTGAGATTTTTATCCTTACATCGAGTAAGGACAGCATCAAGATGTTGCAGACACTCGTCAAAAGAATCGCCAAAGATGGAGAAACCATCCATGAATATCTCCAGAAATTTCTCAACCATATTAGAGAATATTCCCATCATACACCGCTGAAAGATAGCTGTAGCATTGCATAGCCCAAAGGGTATGCGGCGATATGCGAACGTGCCGAATGGACAAGTGAAAGTGGTTTTGTCCTGGTCTTTCTCGGTGATGGGAATCTGTTGTAGCCTGAGTAGCCATCCAGAAAACAGTAATACTCATGTCCAACTAATCTTTCGAGCATTTGGTCAATGAATGGTAGCGGAAAGTGATCCTTCCGCATTGCGGCGTTGAGTTTTCGATAATCAATGCATACTCGCCACCCGGTCTGGGTGCGAGTAGGGATCAACTCATTCGCCTCGTTTGTGATGACCGTAATGCCCGACTTCTTAGGGACAATGTGTATAGGACTGACCTACTGGCTGTCTGAAATAGGGTAAATGATACCACTATCCAGACATTTGACGATCTCCTTTTTTACTGCCTCCTTCATGATTTGATTTAATCGCCTCTGTGGATCTCTAGCTAGTTTAGCATCATTCATCATATAAATGTGATGTTCAACGATTAGGGGACTAATCCTCTTGATGTCCGCCATCGTCCAGCCGAATGCTTGCCGATTAGATTGCAAGACTGTGAGAAGGGCTTTCTCTTGCTTTAGAGCTAGAGAAGCCGAGATGATGACTGGGAGGGTCTCGTTCTCACCTAAGTAAGCATACTTAAGGTGAGGCATCAGAGGCTTGAGTTCGAGTGTCGGAAGTGAAATGACTGAATGCCAGATTGGAGAAAATGTCTCGAACTCAAAGGATTCCAACAGGGGATCAAAGTGAGTGTATGCGACCGGGTCGGATAGTTCAATTAACGCATCTGAAAATTCAAAGGATTCAAACTCGGACGGCGACAAGCTAAGATCATTTGAAAAAGTGAAACACTCGTAATCATTGTTGGAAGTAGAAGCAGCAGGTTCAAATAGGAACGCACTAGTGGCATCAAGATTACTGCGATCAAACAAGAATTCCTCCAATTTACAGTCCTCGGGGGAGATCTCCTGAATGGAACAAACATCCAGTATATGAGCGTTCTGTTAGTGTTTATGCCCTAGAAGGCCATTACTGTATCATACTAGTTTGTATATTACTTAATGGAAGCTTGGGATATTCACATGTATATAACAGTCTTGCTAAACATGGTAGTATGCTACTTGGTTTTTCTATCTTAATATGTGAGTGTACGTATTGATAGAGCTCTTAGGATCTTGCTTGTCTACCAGCGTTGTGATGGCAGTCACACTAGTGGGGGCTGGGTAGTCTACAAGCACATCCTTATTCTGGTCCCTGGTCATTGGATTATCGAGACAGAGCATCGATACTCCGGAGTAGACTGGTGTGTACGCTTCTCATCCCAGTTGGGGAGATGGTCTGTCCCACAGCCGTCAGTACGTCGTACTGGAGATAGTATACAGGTGCTCGTTAGGTTATGGGTACACCGGACAGGACTCACAGGGAACTGTTGGTTGGTTTGATACCAGTCGTCAGTGAACAGTTCCCAGGTGACATGAGTACAGCGTAGTCCGCAGACTTGACACTGCTACTTCGCCTCGAGTGTGTCCCACTGTTCTTAGATTGCTACCCTACCACGGCTCAAAGGAGTCGTGCAAACAGGTAGCAGTTGGGTGCAGTCCCGAGCACTTGGAGGCAGTGGCGGTTAGACAGGATTCGTCCCTCCCGGTATTAGGAGTAGATATCGTGCTGTGTCAGAGAGCCATTACGCAAAGTCCCTGGCCAGGGCAAGCGAGATTTGCTGGTAGGTTCCAGTAGTTTCTCAGGGTGTAATGGGCTTCCCTCCGACACGACTTATACCGCTATTAGTGGACTGACGCTTGCCGCCCCCTAGGCCCGATATGCGATAGTCTTGGACGAACAGACCGGACTGTATGGAGATTGTCACATCAGACTCAGTAGGAGTTCGGATGGGTTTCCTCATCGGCCTTCTTATCGACAACTACCTGGGGACCGTTACGTACAGCTAGTGCCGCTTGCGGTCTGTGGTTAAACCCACTGCCAGCGTAGTACTCGAGTCTCTAGAGTCCCACACAGAGAGTTTCCTATTCCAGGCGAAACGATATAGAGGTCGTATGGTTTTACGACAAGGGTTCGGACGCATACGTGCGTTTACGCACGTACGACTTTCGGACAGTTTTTACCAGTCGGCTTTGGTTTAAGCCAGTTACTGTTATCCGGTTATTGGATTTTTACAGTCTAAAGTTTTTCCGTATTTTTGCGGATTGGAGGGGCGTTCTCGTAATTGTGCGAGAAGCTTCTAGAAGATGTGACTAAGGAGGTTACTTTGGATAAGATTTGTGAGTCATGAGAGTGATTCATCATTATCATTATTGCACCATAAATGATAATGACACATGCTTAATGAATCACCACTTAACATTTATGAAGCATGCTTATTCATCACATTTATTCATTTATTTTTTAATGAGAATGCTTCATAATATGTTATGATACTCACAATCTCATCTCATTATTATTATCATCTTCTCTCTCCTCAAGCTCTCATCTTCAAACCCTAATCCTTACACCTCATGAGTTGAGATCAAAGGATTAGTTAGACTAAACAATCCATAACCATCACTCTATCTCATTCTATCTTCTTTGATTAGCAATCCAAGAAGATTAGTTACCTCAAGTTAGAGGTTTAGCTTGGAGTTTTGCTCTCGGGTGGATCGTCTACTACCTAGAGAAGGCCGAGGAGAACAAGGACATCGTAAAGACGAAGGACTGGTTTCATTAGGTATAATCCCTAAACACAATAGTTATGAAACTCTTTGTTTACGGTTATTTATAGTTTAGCTTCGATTCAAGCGGTTAGTCGATGTTCGTTCACTAAACAAGTTCATTTTTGAAAATTCCGCCTCCCCACAAGTATTGGGGTGTAGTACATCGACTTACAGTGGTATCAGAGCCTCGCTAAACAATAAATAACTTGATTGCAAATTTGTACGAATTTCGAACGGAAAAAACGAAACCGGAAAGTCCCGAAAAATTCAGTTTCTGTCGAATTTTAAATGAAGTCCAAAATTGTTTCAGGGATGTTCAGAGTGCTTGAAATGACCACAGAAGAACACCCAAGAAAAATAGGCCCCTGAATCGCCTAACTCGCCGCGGAACCGCGGCCTCAGCCTACTGAGTCGCCGCGCTTCCGCCGCCGAGTTGGCGAGTCAGAAACCCAATTTTCTTCTGTTGCTTCTTTGTGAAATTTGGGAGTTTCTGGAATATTTTAATTTTGCTCAGGTTTCAGTTTAACAGAGCAGTTTTTGGAGCAATATTAAATACGTTTAATCGATCGAAATTGTACAGTATTTGCATATTGGATTATATCTGTGATTGTTTAATGTGTTCGTAAACCTCCCCTAACTGCTAGTATGTCAGTTGGCAGGGGGTTGTACATTTCTGAAATGGTTATATCTGTTTGTGCATATAAACTGTATTGGACTGTTGTGGTGTTTAGCCGGGGTTTAGCAATGGGTTATTGTTTAATTCATTTGATGTAAATGTAATTTGTTGTAATATTATTTTGCGGGGCACATCCAGGTTGCGGTTGTAGCCACCGTTGTATTATTTCATTTTACTGTTTTTGCTCCTAGGACTGACCCAAGGTGGGGTACACAAACAGCCGGGCGGGTAGTTTGCCGTACCCGTAGGGGTCGAGGGTGGGGTAACGGCTATTCATCACAACTGTGTAATCTGTCTTTTCTTGCAGGCTCAAAAGAAATACAGATTGCTTGCAAATCCAATATTGTTTATCTGTGTTCTGGAATGAATATCATTGCGTCAGACGAATGTAAAATATCTATATTTATGATAGCTATTTAGACGTCACTTATGTTTTGCACCCGCGCTAGCCCAGCCCCCGCTCTGTCGTTAGTTAAGTAACCTAACGGGTGATGACGGGACCCCGTGGCGAATGCGGATGGCATAAGAGGACGTTGTATTTTCGTTGTTTTCTGCAATGATAGGTTAATGATGGGACGCATTATCTATAATGCAAAGAAAATAAACCAAGTTTAAATCGTTGGAACAATTTAAAAGAAACCACTCGGTTATTTTTAAAACAGATATTTTTTAAATGCGGAGATTTAACCACTCCTTTTAAAAGCTATCAGGTTCCTTCGGTTATATCAAGTTCACTACGTTCACGGTTTCGCCAAAACCAGTCGTAGCCCTCCGTCATTTCATTTGGGTATTCAGTAGTATTCAAGCTATGCATTTTGGCCAAAGTCAAGGCATAGTGTTTGGTAGCTGCTGGGTTTTCATTTGTTGCATAAGATAGATGAGTTGGTTTGGGACAGTCGTATTACCATTTGACCAAAGTCAGGGGTATATACGGATGGGTTCAAATTGACAAGATAATGACGGGTAGAACTTGACATGTGACTTATGACACTTTGACCAAAGCCAAGGTTATAAGAGCATGGGGCAAAAACTTATATCGGGAATTTCTAAAGAAACTGAAATTTGCAAAGAGATGCATACCATTTTGAGTTTGATGAATGTTGGTAGCATTCCTATAACATTATCAGACGATGATATTTGGATCCCGATCCTACTGTGAGTATATGCTACTTATCAGGATATTCGTCACTTAACGATCAATGCTATAAACCTAATAGGTGTCCAGAAAAGTGTCAGCGGGGTTACGCCCCCAGAGAAAAGAGGTTATTTAATTAAGGAACTTCGCGAAAGCGTTGGAAAACCTCCCTCGAAGTACCGACACCAGCCTGGCTGAACGGTTAAGCAAGTATTGTACGGTGAGAATAGTCCTGGCTAATCCTTCTTTTATGGTTTGAGGAAGGATTCGAGAAACAGTGGGAGCCATCCAGTTTAGATAAACTAAAAACCACTCTAAACTTGCAAGAGCATCATGCTAAAGAGTTTTCTTCTCTCTCTCCTAATTGCAGCGACCCTGAAAATGACTGGACTTACGTTACTTTTAGAGAAAAATATACTGACGGGGCCAAACTATAAAGATTGGCTGCGGAATGTCAAAATGGCTTTGACCTATGACAAATTGGGGTACGTCCTCACCGCTACGGCACCTGCTGTCCCTGGTCCCAAATCCAGCAATGCGGATAAGGAAATCCGCAAAACCTGGGATTTAGATTGCGCGAGAGCCAAGTGCATCGTGCTTGCCTCGATGAACAATGAACATCAGAGGAGGCACGAGGATATGTCCCTAGATGGCATATTTCTCCATACAAAGGAACTTTATGGAGAGCAATCTCGTATAGCAAGATACGAGACCTCTAAGAACTTGTTTCGAGCGAGGTTGGCTGTCGGGTCATCGGTAGGTGAACATGTCCTAAAGATGATCGGCTATATTGAAGAGCTCGCAGACCTTGGGACGAATTTGGATAATGAGCTCTATACAGACCTTATTCTCCAGTCCCTTCCTCCCACCTACGCCCAGTTTATCCTCAACTTCAACCTTCAAGGAAAAGAAGTTGAACTTGCGGAACTCTTGAACATGTTAAGGAGTGCAGAGGGCACCTTGCAGAAGGCAAGGGAAACACCCGCTATGTTTGTTGGCGGTGCATCTTCTTCCGGGTCCAAAGCTAGGGCCAAAGGAAGGAAGAAGAAGGCCGCACCCAAACCTAGAGGAGGTGTTAGTAAGGTGAGAGGGAAGGGAAAGAAAAAGACTGCAGTACCGATAGTTGGCCAGGATGAGTGCTTCCATTGTCACAGGAAAGGGCACTGGAAGAAGGATTGCAAGGCGTGGAACGCCAAGAACCAGGAACCGAAGCAAGCTGTGGCTTCAACTTCAGGTGTGTTTGTAATTGAGAATTGTCTGTCGATCAACTCTACTTCCTGGGTATTGGATACCGGATCAGGATCTCATATTTGCAATTCATTGCAGGCACTGAGAAACCGTAGAGTGCTGAAGGAAGGTGATATGATCCTCAGGGTTGCTAACGGAGCTAGCGTGGGAGCTGCGTCCGTCGGGGATTATCACCTAGGATTGACGAGTGGACACATTTTGGTTTTACATAACTGTTATTTTGTACCAAGCTTAACGTGTAATATCATATCAGTTTCCTTGTTATCAAATAAAGGTTATGATTTCACGTTTGTAAGAGATGTTGTCAACATCCACCTTAATCATGGTTTGATTGGGTCAGGTACATTAAATAACGGCATATATGTTTTAAACCAACTCCAAATTTTCAATGTCCAGAACACACTAAAAAGAAAGTCTCCAGATTTAAATAAAGCTTTCTTATGGCATTGTAGACTGGGTCACATCAATGAGAGAAGGTTGACTAAGTTGCATAGAGAAGGATATTTGGACACGTTCGAATATCAAACTTATGACACTTGTCAATCTTGTCTCAAAGGAAAGATGACAAAGACTCCATTTACTGGACAAGGAGTAAGAGCGAGCGAGCTCTTAGGACTCATACACAGTGATGTATGTGGTCCAATATCTACACATGCGCGAGGTGGTTATTCCTACTTCATTACTTTCACGGATGATTACTCAAGATACGGATTCATTTATCTGATGAAACATAAATCCGAGGCTTTTGAGAAATTCCAAGAGTATAAGAATGAAGTAGAAAACCAAACCGGCAAAAGTATCAAGACACTTAGATCTGATCGAGGTGGTGAATACTTGAGTGCCGAGTTCCTAGGTTACCTAAAAGAGAAAGGAATTCTCTCTCAGCTTACTCCTCCGTACACTCTACAGCATAACGGTGTATCGGAGAGACGGAATCGAACCCTATTGGATATGGTACGATCCATGATGAGTAATGCTGAGTTACCGCGATCTTTCTGGGGTTATGCGCTAGAATCAGCGGCATATCTTCTGAACAGGGCTCCTACCAAGACTGTGCCTACCACTCCATATCAGATGTGGACTGGGAAGAAACCCCATCTTCAGCATATGAAGATTTGGGGATGTCCAGCTTTTGTTAAAAAGCAGCATGTGGACAAGCTCGAGGCACGATCAGTAAAATGTTTGTTTGTGGGATATCCAAAGAACTCCAAGGGATATTATTTCTATTACGCAGAGGAACAAAAGGTCTTTGTTTCTCGTAATGCCCATTTTCTGGAACATCTGTTTTTAGAAAAGGAATCAAGTGGGAGCGAAATAGAACTGGAAGAAATTCCAGAACCACAAACCAATACTGAAAGTTTGGTAGAACCGGAAGTTCAGGAAGAACAGGACATTCCCGCACCCCTCCGCAGGAGTAGTAGGCCGTCTCATCCGCCTGAGAGATACTACGGTTTTCTCATAGACGGGGATAGAGAGGATTGCATCATAGATGATGATGAACCTACTGACTTCCAGTAGGCCATCCAGACCGGCGACTCGGTACGATGGCTAGATGCAATGCGGACCGAAATGGAGTCCATGTACACCAACAAAGTATGGACTTTGGACTTTGCTCCAGATGGGGTAAAACCCATAGGATGCAAATGGATCTTCAAGAAAAAGATTGGTGTAGATGGACAGGTGGAAACCTATAAGGCTAGACTTGTTGCAAAGGGTTTTCGTCAAAGACCTGGTTTGGACTATGACGAAACTTTTTCTCCAGTGGCTATGCTCAAAACCATTCGGGTCCTTCTTGCTATTGCTGCCTTCCATGATTATGAAATCTGGCAGATGGATGTAAAGACGGCTTTTCTGAATGGAAATTTAGAAGAGAGCGTCTATATGGATCAGCCAGAGGGTTTCAATCAGAGTGGGAGCAGCGGGAAAGTATGCAAGCTGCTTAAGTCTATTTATGGACTAAAGCAGGCATCGCGGAGTTGGAACATCTGTTTTGATGAGACAGTCAAAAAATATGACTTTATCAAAAATCCAGATGAGCCGTGCATATATAGTAAAGTTGTAGCCAGAAGTGTCGTATTCCTCGTCTTGTACGTGGATGACATTCTATTGATAGGAAATGACATTCCTATGCTACAATCTGTCAAAGGATTCTTGTCACACAGGTTCTCCATGAAAGACCTGGGTGATGCCTCTTACATTCTGGGGATCCGAATCTATCGTGATAGATCCAAGAGGATGTTGGGACTTTCGCAGTCCAGGTATATCGACACTATACTGAAAAGATTCAGTATGGAAGATTCTAAGCACGGTAATCTACCGGCTTGTCACGGAATCACCCTCTCCAAAGAGATGTCTCCCAAGACTGATTTGGAAAGGGAACGCATGCCAATTATACCCTACGCTTCTGCGGTAGGCTCTATAATGTATGCGATGTTGTGTACCAGACCAGATGTAGCTTACGCACTAAGCGTGGTAAGCCGGTATCAGTCAGACCCAGGGGAGAAACACTGGATAGCAGTAAAGAACATTCTCAAGTACCTGAGGAGGACTAAGGAGATGTTCTTGGTTTATGGCGGAAAAGACCTCAGGTTGGAGGCCTTTGCTGATTCCATCTTCCAGAGTGATAAGGACGATTCCAAGTCCATGTCGGGTTATGTCTTTACCCTCAATGGAGGGGCGGTGTGCTGGAAGAGCTCCAAGCAGGACACCGTTGCTGACTCGACGATGGAAGCGGAGTATATAGCTGCTTGCGATGCCGCAAAAGAAGCAGTCTGGATGAAGAAGTTCCTAACAGAACTTCAGGCGGTTCCTACCATAGTTGATCCAATACTTCTGTATTGCGACAACAACGGAGCTATAGCTTTAGCGAAGGAACCAAGGTCCCATCAGAAGTCCAGACACATCTTGAGGCGGTATCACCTGATCAGGGAGATCATTGATCGTTAGGAGATCGAGGTTCGGAGAGTTGCTTCAGAAGAGAACATTGCTGATCCATTCACGAAGGCCCTTCCTCAAATTCAGTTCGAGAGGCTACTCGAGATCATTGGTCTACGACATGCCAGTACATGGCCCTAGTGCAAGTGGGAGATTGTTAGTGTTTATGCCCTAGAAGGCCATTACTGTATCATACTAGTTTGTATATTACTTAATGGAAGCTTGGGATATTCACATGTATATAACAGTCTTGCTAAACATGGTAGTATGCTACTTGGTTTTTCTATCTTAATATGTGAGTGTACATATTGATAGAGCTCTTAGGATCTTGCTTGTCTACCAGCGTTGTGATGGCAGTCACACTAGTGGGGGCTGGGTAGTCTACAAGCACATCCTTATTCTGGTCCCTGGTCGTTGGATTATCGAGACAGAGCATCGATACTCCGGAGTAGACTGGTGTGTACGCTTCTCATCCCAGTTGGGGAGATGGTCTGTCCCACAGCCGTCAGTACGTCGTACTGGAGATAGTATACAGGTGCTCGTTAGGTTATAGGTACACCGGACAGGACTCACAGGGAACTGTTGGTTGGTTTGATACCAGTCGTCAGTGAACAGTTCCCAGGTGACATGAGTACAGCGTAGTCCGCAGACTTGACACTGCTACTTCGCCTCGAGTGTGTCCCACTGTTCTTAGATTGCTACCCTACCACGGCTCAAAGGAGTCGTGCAAACAGGTAGCAGTTGGGTGCAGTCCCGAGCACTTGGAGGCAGTGGCGGTTAGACAGGATTCGTCCCTCCCGGTATTGGGAGTAGATATCGTGCTGTGTCAGAGAGCCATTACGCAAAGTCCTTGGCCAGGGCAAGTGAGATTTGCTGGTAGGTTCCAGTAGTTTCTCAGAGTGTAATGGGCTTCCCTCCGACACGACTTATACCGCTATTAGGGGACTGACGCTTGCCACCCCCCTAGGCCCGATATGCGATAGTCTTGGACAAACAGACCGGACTGTATGGAGATTGTCACATCAGACTCAGTAGGAGTTCGGATGGGTTTCCTCATCGGCCTTCTTATCGACAACTACCTGGGGACCGTTACGTACAGCTAGTGCCGCTTGCGGTCTGTGGTTAAACCCACTGCCAGCGTAGTACTCGAGTCTCTAGAGTCCCACACAGAGAGTTTCCTATTCCAGGCGAAACGATATAGAGGTCGTATGGTTTTACGACAAGGGTTCGGACGCATACGTGCGTTTACGCACGTACGACTTTCGGACAGTTTTTACCAGTCGGCTTTGGTTTAAGCCAGTTACTGGTATCCGGTTATTGGATATTTACAGTCTAAAGTTTTTCCGTATTTTTGCGGATTGGAGGGGCGTTCTCGTAATTGTGCGAGAAGCTTCTAGAAGATGTGACTAAGGAGGTTACTTTGGATAAGATTTGTGAGTCATGAGAGTGATTCATCATTATCATTATTGCACCATAAATGATAATGACACATGCTTAATGAATCACCACTTAACATTTATGAAGCATGCTTATTCATCACATTTATTCATTTATTCTTTAATGAGAATGCTTCATAATATGTTATGATACTCACAATCTCATCTCATTATTATTATCATCTTCTCTCTCCTCAAGCTCTCATCTTCAAACCCTAATCCTTACACCTCATGAGTTGAGATCAAAGGATTAGTTAGACTAAACAATCCATAACCATCACTCTATCTCATTCTATCTTCTTTGATTAGCAATCCAAGAAGATTAGTTACCTCAAGTTAGAGGTTTAGCTTGGAGTTTTGCTCTCGGGTGGATCGTCTACTACCTAGAGAAGGCCGAGGAGAACAAGGACATCGTAAAGACGAAGGACTGGTTTCATTAGGTATAATCCCTAAACACAATAGTTATGAAACTCTTTGTGTACGGTTATTTATAGTTTAGCTTCGATTCAAGCGGTTAGTCGATATTCGTTCACTAAACAAGTTCGTTTTTGAAAATTCCGCCTCCCCACAAGTATTGGGGTGTAGTACATCGACTTACACGTTCGGTTTGGATGGCTGATTCCCTAACCTAAAAATGCTGAGTTCAATTTTCATGTTGCCAATAGATAGGTTCATGGAACCATTTCGACAATTGATTACAACATTCGAGGTAACAAGGAATGGGCGACTGAGGATCACCGGAATTTGATTCCGGGGGTTAGGTACAGGTTGTGTATCTAAAACAATGAAGTCAACGGAGAATATGAAGTCCCCAACCTTAATTAACACATCCTCTAGCTCACCCCTAGGACGGGTGATAGATCGGTCAGCCATTTTAAGAGTACAATGTGTAGGTTTCAGTTCTCCTGCACCGAGTTGCTCATATACTGAATAAGGAAGAAGGTTAAAACTGGCACCAAGATCCAAAAGAGCGCGGTTGATGTTCTTATCCCTAACGGTTATTGAAATCGTAGGACAGCCAGGGTCCTTCCTTTTTTGTGGCAAATCTTGGGTAAGAGCATCACTCACGTTACGCGCCAAGAAAACATTCTTTGGTATCTGAGATTTCCTCTTCTTAGTGCACAAGTCTTTTAAGATTTTTGCATAAGACGGGACTTGCTGAATTGCATCTAAGAGGGGAATGTTGATGTTAACCTGTTTGAACAGCTCCAGAATCTTCTCCATTTATGTATTTTGTTTATTGGATCTCAACCGGTTTGGAAATGGAACATTTTAGAAAGTGGTTGAGTCAATACTTGTGGAGGAGATTGTGGAGTTAGAACGGAACCCAAAACTGGAGTTTGAGTGGAGTGAGATGTGGATCCGTTTGGAGCAGCATTGAAGAAGAAGAGCCTTTTGAAGAATGGAGAATTGGCTTAGAAGAAGAAGAAGAATAAGGAATAGAAGAAGAAACGGAAGGGGTGTCATCATCATCATCATCATCATATGAATGTGTGCTGATGTTGTTGTTCAGCATTCTTCTAGATATCAATGTAGTCAAGTCACTCACATTATGGTTATGTTGTTTAAGAGCAATATGCACATTATGTGGGTGACCAGGATTTTGGAGTGGTTGAGATGGAAGCCTTCCTTTCTTTCGCTTGCTTAAAGCCGCGTTCTGCTGTGCAATCTGGGCTTCGATGGTCTTGATGCTTTGCACGTGTGCAGCGGTATATTGCACCAGAGACTGAATAGAAGATTGGATGTTTGCGGTGGATTGAGTCGATTGCTTTACAAAAGCTTCCAGACTTCGTTCTAGCGAGGAGACCTTATCGTTATTTGACAGAACAAAGTTGTTTTGAGGAAAAGAATTGTTGCAGGGTGCAAAGTTGTTCGTCGGATTTTGAAAAGGTTGGGGCTGGAAAGTGTCAGGACCCGGAAAATGGCACGTGACTGGCACTTGAATCATATGAAGTCTATAGGACCCCATCTAATTCAAGTAAGCCAAAAACCCAGAAATCTAAACCATTTTTTAAAGAAGAAGTGAAGAACTTATTTTTAAAGAAAGTGGTTTTAAATAACATAAGCTGAATATGCATTTTTAAATCCCAAGTCTTTTCTGAAAATTTCGGCAGAGTTTCCTTTGTAAATACTGGCCCCAACGGGGTACAACATGAATAATATATACATCAATGATAAAAGGCATCCCCAAGCGGGAGCTAGCTCTTCGTCAATCGACGGTCACAACCACGCAAGCAATATAATATACAACGCCAAAAGGCGAGGATCAAAGTTCAAAAGGAAACTCAAATCAACATGAAATCCATAATAATACAACGCGCGACTCTAAGGTCGAAAGAATATACAGCTGGTTTCTAAGTCTGAAATAAATATACATGTCTGGTTGATGGAGTTACTAGATACAACTGAATAAACTAAAGTACAATGGTGGTCACGATGTAAGTGAACCCACCTACCAAAGAAAATCACCCGGAATGGAAGCAGTGTGCCAGCAAAGCCGTAATGAAACCTGTACGGCAAAACCTGCAAGAACTATGGCACAACGGGGGTGAGTTGCCAACTCGTAAGTAGAAAATATCACAGAGCAGAAATCGTATGTATGACTCAATCCTAGGTCAATACGATCAGTAATATATATCCTCAAAATGATAAAGTATGAAACATGATAAGGTGGCAAGGGTAAACATCTATACATAAGTGTAATACCAAGTGCTCGTGTCAGTGCCTCAGGTAGCAACATATCATAATATGAGGTATGGATGCATGAAAACAGAATGCATCTAAATATGGAAACTGTTTTCATAATATAGTGAGATATCTGTATATAAATTAAAATGTCATCAATGAAATCATCATAAATCAGTGTCTAGTATCGACACAAAATATAACCCAATATCTCAATATCTCAGGCTCCGGCTATCCGGACTGGCCTGTATCATCAAATCTCAAACACCTCAAGTATCAATATCTGGGGCTCCGGCCATCCGGACTGGCCCCTGGGCTCCGGCCATCCGGACTGGCCCGACTCCGATTGGTATACTCCGGATATCCGTCGAGTCACAAAACAATCACTAGTCAGCAATGCTCCCCTGTCACAGGCTTAACGTCGACCAACTGCGATCTTCTTGCCCCGGGGTACCGCACCGGGTCCACCATGCACCCGCAGACGGTTCATCTCCTCCTCAAATCGGGTGTATGATATCGCTTAAGAGCCGAGAAAACTCATGGTGGACATATCATAATCATAACATGAGAAAACCGCACTTTTATCTTTTAAAATAATAAATGAGTATTAAATCTTGCGGTCTCTCCAAATCCAGAAATCTCATGGAAAATCCGAAATCCAAAATAAAAGTCAATAATAATGAATACTGGGCTCCGGCAATCCGGACTGGCCCTTCAATGATGCATGACAATGAATATATAAATATGCATGAAAACCACAGTAATAAATGCAATGTCTAAGCTATCATATAAAAGCAAGCTCACTAGTACCATGTCAAAACTATCAGCTAACATTTTATACTAATGAAGTAGTATTTTCTAATGTGCACGTGACATGGCAATTACCGATGATGATGTGTGTGAGCCGGCAAGCAGGTGTACGTGGAACGTACGCATCATCGGTAATGGTGCTGGTGTCCTGACAGCATGGTTTCATAATAACAATAAAAACACAGTATAAGCATGCAATGCGATATGAACAATCATGAATGTGCAGAAAATGAGTAATAAACGCAGCAATAAGGAATATGCAATAAAATAAACGAGTCATACAGTTTTGCCATTTGAAAATAATACGAATGTGGTGTTTAGAAAATAGGGGCTACGGCTTTTAAGAAAATGTACGTCCTTTGAAATATCCGTAGCATCCATTGGCCTGTCTCTTAAATATTCACGATTCGTTAGTTTTGAAATATGTATGACTCGGGTCTAATCCAATCATCTACTAAGTAAACTACAGGTCCAACTAACAGACTGGTCGAAAAGGTAAGGAAACCACCTAAATCTGAATCGATATATATATATATATATATATATATATATATATATATATATATATATATATAATAGTCGGTGATCCCGTCTCAATAGTATCACATATGATACAATACCTATAACATTACATCCTCAAGTCAAGAGTGCGGATCTATCATCAATATATAGCTCGTACGGTAAATCCATCGTATGGCCTCCCAAATCTGGGCACGGGTCAAATATCACATTTATCTCATTATTCGTCTGGTATCCTTTTCATCATATATCATGATCTGGGGGTATTGATTTAAGTCTAGTACAATACTGATACCATCTATGTATATGCATGCGTGTGTATGAAAACACCACGCCTAAGGACCCGCTAAAATATCGTGTCGTATCTCATAATACGAATCACGTCATATCACCGATCTCATGGCATCCAGCCCAATCCCATCGACTCATCTCCAAATATCATTTACTATCCTCATAATCCATGTATATATATACATACATACATATATATATAGACACACACACACACACACACACACATACACATATATATATATACATAGTCCCATACCCATGTGTATATATATATACATATTCCCATATACGCACAGGTAAATAAAATGAATGTATGTGTGTGTGTGTGTGTGCGTGTATGCAAATCACTACCCTAGGGTGCGCGACTAAAAACTAACTAAACACTAACTTACAAGTACACTATCCTAATCCAAAGTCATTCCATATCACATCCGTATATGTATATATATAATATAGATATAACGCATTGGCGTTCTATTACGAAACTGCGGGGGTGCTATACGCCATCCACCCGACTTCCCCCATAGATATATATCTACTCACCTGCTTTCCGCTTGCCGTTGCCGACGTCGCCACGCGCTTGCTTGTCGTCTCGAAATTCTCGTGGGGTACCTATACATCATAACACATCGTAACGCATTAAAATCCAATTCAAAACCAAAACGACACGCGGAGCTCACATAGGTCAAAACCTATGGTTTGCTCTCGCAAATTAACCAAACATCCCTAATCGTTGATGTACAAACATCCAGCAACCAATTACAAATCCAAATATCAAAACTTATCACTCAAAATACGGAAAACATGTCCAAAAATCATACTAAAGTGTTTCCAGATTTTGACTCAGGCCAAAACAAGGTTCACAAACAATACTGGGGTGCTATATAGGGTGCATATGAGCTATGGAAATAACCTGGACACCCTCACCCACCAAGTGGACGGCCACTTCCCTTATTAATCCGGCCTCCTCGGTTTTAGGGGGGAGTTGGGGCCTCGAACTTTCAGGGGGGTCTTCTATGGTCTCAAATTGGTCACTGGAGTTGTTTATTTTTCTTGAAAATAACTCAGGTCATCCCAGATTTCCCTGCACCCTCTATTACTTCACAAACCGACATAACAAGTTACTGTTTTTCAGAAATTTGGGTTTCAGGTTTTATCGTGTGTTGGTTCTGGGTTTGTAACACCATGGGGGGGGTTTAAGGTCACTAAATACACTCAAAAACGCAATCCCAACTTAAGAAAACTTTAACCCTTTCTATGAATTTTCAAAGCTCACAAAACCTTGCTAAAACGATTCTAAACATGAATAAGTGCTAAAGCAAAGGTAATACTACTCTAATGGTAAGGAAAGTACCTCATTTGGCAACTCAAGAATTTTCTTGAGTTGCCCCAGGTCCCCAAAATCCTTGCTTTCTTGGTCCAAAGTGCTCGGTGTGAGCTTGTGCATGTTTTTTATGAAATGGAGATGGACTTTTGAGAAGTTTTTGGTGATGAAATGAGGGTTTGAAGAGGAGAGGGAAGAGGTGCAGCAGCCATGGGGTAAGGTGGAGAGAAAAATGATGAAGATGATGAATGATAATGTCACGACCCGAAAGTACGGAACATGACCGGCACTTAAACTATGAATGTCTCGAGGCGTACGTAATCTAAGTAAACCGAAAACCCATAAATCCAAACCAAGAAAAGTAGTAGAGTGCAGGAAAAAAACCAACTTAAAGCAAGTAATTTCAATAGCATAAGCCGAATTATGCGGTTTTTTAAAACATCAAAAATTTACTGAAAATTTCGGCAGAGTCTCCTTTGTAAATACTGGCCCCCAAACGGGATACAACATGAATAGTATACGAAAACAAGAAAAGGGCATTCCCAAGCGGGAGCTAGCTCTTCGTCAATCGACGGTCACAACCACACAAACAATAGAATATACAACGCCAACGGCGAGGATCAAAACTCAAAAGGAAACTCAAAACCACCAGAAATATAACGAGCGACTCTAAGATCGAAAGAATAAACAACACTGGTCTCTATCTAAAAAAACATGTTTGGTTGATGGAATTTACTAGATACAACGGAATAATATTATACAAGTAATATGATGGGTACGATACAAGAAAAACCCACCTACTAGCAAGTCACCTGAATGAAACTGAGCCCGCAAAGCCGTAATGAAACCTGTACGGCAAACCTGCAAGAAACTAGGGCACAACGGGGGTGAGTTGCCAACTCGTGAATAGAAAAACATCTACGCACAGAAATCGCATAAATAACGCAATCCTAGGTCAATGATCATAATATATCCTCAAATATATAACCAGCAGCCTATAACAAGGCTAGGGTAAATATCTAACCCGAGTGTAATCTCATGTGCCCGTGTCAGTGCCTCAGGTAGCAATATATCAAATGAATGAGGTATGCATGCATGAAACAGAATACATGTAAATGAAGAAACTGTTTTCATAAATTAGTAAGATTTCCTTCGTATTTTTAAACTGAGGTATCATAAATGAAATCAGTATCAACAGTGTCTAGCATCGACACAAAACATAAATCTCACATTCTCGAAATATCAATGTCTCAATCTCAATATCTAGGGCGCCGTCAGTCCAGACCGGCCCCTACCATCCATCCCAAGACCACGACGGTATCCTCCGGATATCCGACGCGTCGGGTAATATCACCGGTCGGTAGTGCTCCCCTGCCGGGCTCAACGTCAACACCACATTCCTCTTGCCCCGGGGTACCGCACCGGGCCCACCATGTACCCGTGACGGTTCTTCCACTCCTCGACACGGATCTCGAAAACCACAGCAAACTCATGGTGGACGACACTTTACATCACTAGAAAACCGCAACATTTTATATTTTAAAAGATCATAAGTTGTAAATTTTGCGGCTTTCCCCGAAATCCAGAAATATCATAAATCTCAAGAAATCATCACAAGTGCATATGTCAATGATAATGAATGCATATGGTATCAATAACCAAGTTGCAATGTATGATTAATAAACTAGGCATGTAAGGCAGGTACACTAATATCATATCAAACTACTAACTAACAAGCTAAGTCAAGCAAATATATTCTCTAAAGTGTACGTGACATGGCAATTACCGATGAAGATGTGTGTGAGCCGGCAAGTAGGTGTACGTGGTACATACGTATCATCGGTAATGGTGCTGGTGTCCTAACAGCATGATATCAATAATGGAATATGCAACAAAATAAGTATGCGAGGCAGAGCGAACAACAATAATATGCGGGAGCAGAATACTAGACACAACGATAACTAATCTGTAATAATCTAATATAAGTCCTACAAATGGTGCCTTTTGAAATAACACGAATCATGGGGTTTTGAAAATAGGGGCTACGGTGTTTTTATGAAAAGATAAGTCTTTTGAAATATCCGTAGGATCCCTTGGGCTGTCTTTTAAAATACCCACGATTCGTTAGTTTTTGAAATAGGTAAGAATCGAATCTAATCTAACAACTAAACTAAACTAAAGGGCTAAGCTAACAAGCTGAACTACAGGTAAGGAAACCGCCTAACATCTGAGTCGATGCATATGCATACCTGTATATATATATATTAGTCGGTGATCCCGCCTCAATAATATCATATCCGATACCATATCTAAAATCAGACATCCCAAGTCAAGAGTGCGGATCAATCATCAAGATATAGCTCGTACGTAAATCCGTCGTACGGCATCCCAAATCTGGGTACGGGTCAAAGTCACATCAATCACACTATTCATTTGGTATCTTCTTTATCAAATATCATGATCCGGAATAATGTCCTACGTCTAGTACAATATTGATGCCATCTATGTATGCATGCGGGTGTAAGAATTACTACGTCAGAAGACCCGCTAAAACATCATGTCGTATCTCAATACGAACCAAATCATGTCACCGATCTCTTGGCCTCAAGCCCAATCTCATCGACTCATCTCAAATTCCAAATACTATCCTCAAATCCAGTATATGAACACATAGTCCCATACCCATGTGAACACATAATATATATATTCCCATACACGCACATATGAAATAAGGAATGTATGCAAGTATGTATATGTGTGTATGTGCAAGTGTAGTGCACCCACTATCTAAGGTTTCGTAACCATGCACCAATCCAACACCAATATCCATCTAAAATCATCAATATTAAATCCTAACAACATATCATAAATTGTTGGTGTGTATACGCATCCGTATACATCACCACGGACTGCGGGGGTGCTATACGCCATCCACCCGACTTCTCCCCGTAGATATAAATCTACTCACCTGGTCCTCGCTAGCCGGTGCCGACGTCGCCACGCGCTTGCTTGTCGTCTCGAAGTCCACATGGGGTACCTACATATCATAATGCACCGTATCGCATTAAAACTAAATTCGAAATCGAAACGGCATACGAAAATCAAATCGGCACGCGTATCACGCGTAGGTCCAAACCTATCGCCTACGCATGCAAGAATAGTCAAACCAACCCTCAACGTCGATGTACAAATGTCAACCATCGAGAAAAATCCAATCACACTCATTTGCACAATTACAAGCACTAATTATAATATAAAATAGCTTACAATTCCCAAAAACCCCAATTTCACTTAAAAAGTCGTTTTTCCGAAAATCTAGCGAGCACAATTTGCCGTTTTTGTACAAAACATGATGTTTAAATGAATGTAGCGGCCAATATACTTATTAAATATCTTAAATAAGTCATAAAAACAATTTCCGGAATTTAATCTCATTAAATTCCAAAAACCCTAATATTCTAGTTTACAAAATACCCTTTTTAACAATTTCATAGCAAAATGCACAAACTACAATTTAGGTTGGATTTCAATGATCTAAAGCATTAAACCACACTTAATAAAGTTAATGAAGTCATGAAAAACCTAAACACATTTTTAATCCCAATTATTTAACCAATTTCAAAAACCTAGTAAGCAAATTAGCAAATTAACACAATTTTTAAACTAACCATTAGCACAAGCTACTAATCTTGTATCAACATGACAAAAAAGCCTAAATATAACACACAACCACACACCAATTTTATAAAACCCTAACTTGCATTCAAATTCATAACTTGAATTCCAAAACTTGCAACTTAGCCTAATTAACACTTAAGTAGTTTAGCTTTAAGAAATTAGTAACAAATTAAGCAAAAATGTTTTAGAATTATACCCAAAAACATTTGAAGATCCACAAGCATCCATGGCCCTCCAAAATGCTCTCTTTTCACAAGGATCCATACTATACGGGCTAAGCTAAAATGGGTAGGAGTCGGATTTGGGTTTTGGGATTTTTTTTGATGGATTTGAGGCAATTTTTGATGAAGTTTGAAGAGAAAAGAGAAGGGAAATGGGGGGGGGGGCTGTTGCTGCTGTAGGAGGGAGGGGGGGCTACTGGAATGGGAGGGGGAGAGGAGAGAGAGGGAGGTAGAGAAAGTGGGGGAGAAAGTCAAGGTCAAACCAAAGTCAAAAGTCCACCTCATTTATCCATTTTCTTTTCTTTTCTTTCATTTCTTTTCCTTTGAAATTCAAGTGGGGAAAAAGATGGGGGCTGCTGAATTCAGCCAAGGGGAGAAGTGAATGGGTGTGTGTGGGTGTGGGTACGGGTGTGGAGTGATGAAAAATGATAAATACAATACCCCAAACATCCATTTACGCTAAAAAAAAGCCTTTTTTCTTCAATAATTTCTAAACCGTTTTGGCAAATGATTTCGTTCCAAAAACTACATGATAAAATTTTATTTAATGTTTTATGATGGACAAAATTTGTTTCAACTCATTCCAATTTGTAATTTTCCCTAATTAAATGTATTAGTGACGGCTTAAAATAATAATAAAATAATATTTTTTTCAGAAAATTTGAAATTTCACCAGCGGCTCAATAAACACCAAATAATAGCAATTACATAGCTAGAATATGTATATTCAATTTTTATAATAAGATATTTGGATTTTGACTTTTTACGGAAAACCCCTTTATTTTACCGATTTTCCGAAATTTCACCGAAACGATTTTCAAAACGTTACAATCTTTCCCCCTTAAAGAAATTCGGTCCCCGAATTTAAATTAAAACTCTCCCCAAATACTAAAATATCTAAACCAAAACCATCAAGTCGTCGGGGTTCCTAAATTGTAAATACATAAAACAAATCGTAGCGCAGCGCATGCGCTTGAAAAATGAGCATATAACTCAAATCAAAACTCCGTAAAGCATCCCGCAATCATCAGAGTCATGGAGAAGACATCAATGCCAAATCCAAATCAAAACCAATATGACATAACTCGAAACTATACATGTAAATATCGAATCTATATCTGTAAGTATCTGAAGGAAATGCATGCGAAATCTCTTTAAGTCGCTGTGCAACGCGTATAACACTGCACAGTGGCGGACGTCTATCATAAGAAAATAACTATATACATATATACCTTTGTTTGAAATGTACGTTCCGCCGTTTTGGAAAAAATTTAGAAGGGTCTCCTTGTTTTAAACATTTCGTGTCATATCAGACACGTAGGTAAATACTGAAGCTATAGCTCGCTTTTTGGAAATCCCTTCAATAACTATCAATGCATGCAAAAATATATTCAGGTACTGTCCTCTGACTAGTCCTGCTCAGTACGAAAACACATAGCAATATCATAAAAACGTACTGCTCTATACGAAATCAATCCCAAAGTATGCACATGAATGCTACGTGCGTCTGGTGCGCACGGAAATCAAAATCCATATACGTGCCATACAAGTGCACAGAAACAAGATCTAAGTGCATCGGATGTGCACGAAACATCTGTCGTAGGCAACATGTGTGCCTGACAGCAAAATCAGGTGCATCTATCGTGCACGAAATCATGAAATCCAATATCAAGCGCCGAACGTGCGCAAAATCAATCAGGTGTACAAAACAAATATCGGGTATCATAATCGAAATCGAAGTCTAGTGTATCTAAGTGCACAAAAGGCGTATCACTGCTCTGCAAGCATATATAAACTATACCGAGTGCAGGAACGAAATCGTGTGCATGCATACGCACAAAACCAACTCAACTGTTTAAAATCATAAAATCACAAATATGTGAAACTGAAGCACGAAAACGATATCAAGTGCAACACTGTGCAAAGATCGTAAATCCTCAATCATCGAAATCAAATCATACGAATAAATCACCCAAAAGATCGTAATCAACAATGGCGGAATAGTACCGCTCAAGCGCATCCTCTAAGAATCTCGGCCAACTGTCGCGGTCACTAGTGGGACATCTCGTCGATGATTATAAACTCTGTCCTGCTGGCGTGCGTAACCATGACCACTCCTGGGTCAAGGTCTTCACTGTGAATTACCAATCTTTCGGTCCATCGGCTCATCGGCCCTGTCACGTGTGCTAACGGGGACGATTCCGTTCTGGCACTTCTCTGGTCATCTCTTGGTCAATCATCGCGACCACTCGTAAGACAACATATTACCGGCGTCGGCCTCTGGCTCTCTGAATGCACGTGACACATCTAATCCTGGGTGCAAATATCATTGCATCAGTGGCCTGGAAGGAATCCTGCTCACGGTCTATTCCATGCCTCTCTCTGCCAACTGTCCGGAAGTCGTTGTCCTTTCCTATATCTGCATCTTGCTCTAGAACGACTGCATACTCATCGCGACTCCTTCTGGAAGGTATATCCAAGTACAATGCCTCGGCATGCGCATCGCATCTCTGATGTCGGCGGAGGGGAACGTCATCATATCCAGGTATGTACGAACCTCTTACTCAACTTTTTCTCTAATGTCGACTGCTTCGGACTCGTCCCGTCGTGGCTGCATGGACTGAGCTCCAACGGCTATCCTCGTATCTGGAATCTCCCAAGAAATGCATCTCACCACCTAGCATCCGAATTAAGTCGAGCCATCCAATCGATTCGTCAAAACCTCATAATCCCCCAAGAGCTCAACATCTTGGGTACAGTTTAATAGTATCGAGTACATACCACAGCATCGGTGGTCCAGCCGTAGAAGGGCAAACCCAAGCCTCACTAATGGCGCCGCAGAACTGCCGCAAACCCTAAGGTTCAAAGGCTTTCACACGGTCATTAAGTCGAGTTAGGGTTTCATTCTTCTAGAGGGACCATAAAATTGCCTGCATGTCTTTCCGACTACCTTAAACTTGGAATAATAGGTTTCTGACATTCGATCGTCTCTGTCGACTCCCAACGTCTCCGCGTGAAGTCGTCTCTAGCTGGAATCAATCTATCTGATGACCTCGCATCAGGGTAAGCGAACGATCCACATGTCCTAGTCATTCATCCTCGATGACTAGCGACCTTCTATCATCTCTTAGTACAACTTATACTGCAATAGCTCCAACATCTGGGGCGATATCTCGTTGTTCGCAGCAATAACTGGCTCGCTCGTCTGCACGCTAAACAGTGCCTCAACCATCAAGAATAAGCAACACACCAACGGTCATCAAAATCTGGCTGGCCTCTGCCAGTGGCCCAATCCTCTGATACTGAACGACACGTCCGAGAAATCTCATAAAAGTGATCCGCCAAACGCTCGTGGCGCGGAAACACGGTAAAAAGACACATCTCCACAATCGAGTGTCACCAGAATTTCGCCCTGGTCAGTCCTCGTTCGTGACGAGCTCATGCTGACCGCAACTCTAGCTGTAGCTCTCCCTGCCCGTAATCGTGGAAGCAAAACCAAACTGGTACCAATGAGGCTAGATCAGGAAGGAATATAATACTGAACAAGGAAATGTACATCCTAAGGCTTCATAAGTGGAGTGGCGTGTCGTAAATATGCCGCGGAACATACCAACCGTACGTCACTCTACTTTAGTCACCTATTCCATCAACCAAGGGTCATCCTACGCTCCGAAGGTTAAAACCTAACGCTCTGATACCAACTTTGTCACGACCCGAAAGTACGGAACATGACCGGCACTTAAACTACGAACGTCTCGAGGCGTACGTAATCTAAGTAAACCGAAAACCCAGAAATCCAAACCAAGAAAAGTAGTAGAGTGCAGGAAAAAAACCAACTTAAAGCAAGTAATTTCAATAGCATAAGCCGAATTATGCGGTTTTTTAAAACATCAAAATTTTACTGAAAATTTCGGCAGAGTCTCCTTTGTAAATACTGGCCCCCAAACGGGATACAACATGAATAGTATACGAAAACAAGAAAAGGGCATCCCCAAGCGGGAGCTAGCTCTTCGTCAATCGACGGTCACAACCACACAAACAATAAAATATACAACGCCAACGGCGAGGATCAAAACTCAAAAGGAAACTCAAAACCACCAGAAATATAACGAGCGACTCTAAGGTCGAAAGAATAAACAACACTGGTCTCTATCTAAAAAAAAACATGTTTGGTTGATGGAATTTACTAGATACAACGGAATAATATTATACAAGTAATATGATGGGTACGATACAAGAAAAACCCACATACTAGCAAGTCACCTGAATGAAACTGAGCCCGCAAAGCCGTAATGAAACCTGTACGGCAAACCTGCAAGAAACTGGGGCACAACGGGGGTGAGTTGCCAACTCGTGAATAGAAAAACATCTACGCACAGAAATCGCATAAATAACGCAATCCTAGGTCAATGATCATAATATATCCTCAAATATATAACCAGCAGCCTATAACAAGGCTAGGGTAAATATCTAACCCGAGTGTAATCTCATGTGCCCGTGTCAGTGCCTCAGGTAGCAATATATCATATGAATGAGGCATGCATGCATGAAACAGAATACATGTAAATGAAGAAACTGTTTTCATAAATTAGTAAGATTTCCTTCGTATTTTTAAACTGAGGTATCATAAATGAAATCAGTATCAACAGTGTCTAGCATCGACACAAAACATAAATCTCACATTCTCGAAATATCAATGTCTCAATCTCAATATCTAGGGCGCCGTCAGTCCAGACCGGCCTCTACCATCCATCGCAAGACCACGACGGTATCCTCCGGATATCCGACGCATCGGGTAATATCACCGGTCGGTAGTGCTCCCCTGCCGGGCTCAACGTCAACACCACATTCCTCTTGCCCCGGGGTACTGCACCGGGACCACCATGTACCTGTGACGGTTCCTCCACTCCTCGACACGGATCTCGAAAACCACAGCAAACTCATGGTGGACGACACTTTACATCACTAGAAAACCGCAACATTTTATATTTAAAAGATCATAAGTTGTAAATTTTGCGGCTTTCCCCGAAATCCAGAAATATCATAAATCTCAAGAAATCATCACAAGTGCATATGTCAATGATAATGAATGCATATGGTATCAATAACCAAGTTGCAATGTATGATTAATAAACTAGGCATGTAAGGCAGGTACACTAATATCATATCAAACTACTAACTAACAAGCTAAGTCAAGCAAATATATTCTCTAAAATGTACGTGACATGGCAATTACCGATGAAGATGTGTGTGAGCCGGCAAGTAGGTGTACGTGGTACATACGCATCATCGGTAATGGTGCTGGTGTCCTAACAGCATGATATCAATAATGGAATATGCAGCAAAATAAGTATGCGAGGCAGAGCGAACTGCAATAATATGCGGGAGCTGAATACTAGACACAACGATAACTAATCTGTAATAATCTAATATAAGTCCTACAAATGGTGCCTTTTGAAATAACACGAATCATGGGGTTTTGAAAATAGGGGCTACGGTGTTTTTATGAAAAGATACGTCTTTTGAAATATCCGTAGGATCCCTTGGGCTGTCTTTTAAAATACCCACGATTCGTTAGTTTTTGAAATAGGTAAGAATCGAATCTAATCTAACAACTAAACTAAACTAAAGGGCTAAGCTAACAATCTGAACTACAGGTAAGGAAACCGCCTAACATCTGAGTCGATGCATATACATACCTGTATATATATATTAGTCGGTGATCCCGCCTCAATAATATCATATCCGATACCATATCTAAAATCAGACATCCCAAGTCAAGAGTGCGGATCAATCATCAAGATATAGCTCGTACGTAAATCCGTCGTACGGCATCCCAAATCTGGGTACGGGTCAAAGTCACATCAATCACACTATTCATTTGGTATCTTCTTTATCAAATATCATGATCCGGAATAATGTCCTACGTCTAGTACAATATTAATGCCATCTATGTATGCATGCGGGTGTAAGAATTACTACGTCAGAAGACCCGCTAAAACATCATGTCGTATCTCAATACGAACCAAATCACGTCACCGATCTCTTGGCCTCAAGCCCAATCTCATCGACTCATCTCAAATTCCAAATACTATCCTCAAATCCAGTATATGAACACATAGTCCCATACCCATGTGAACACATAATATATATATTCCCATACACGCACATATGAAATAAGGAATGTATGCAAGTATGTATATGTGTGTATGTGCAAGTGTAGTGCACCCACTATCTAAGGTTTCGTAACCATGCACCAATCCAACACCAATATCCATCTAAAATCATCAATATTAAATCCTAACAACATATCATAAATTGTTGGTGTGTATACGCATCCGTATACATCACCACGGACTGCGGGGGTGCTATACGCCATCCACCCGACTTCTCCCCGTAGATATAAATCTACTCACCTGGTCCTCGCTAGCCGGTGCCGACGTCGCCACGCGCTTGCTTGTCGTCTCGAAGTCTACATGGGGTACCTACATATCATAATGCACCGTATTACATTAAAACTAAATTCGAAATCGAAACGGCATACGAAAATCAAATCGGCACGCGTATCACGCGTAGGTCCAAACCTATCGCCTACGCATGCAAGAATAGTCAAACCAACCCTCGACGTCGATGTACAAACGTCAACCATCGAGAAAAATCCAATCACACTCATTTGCACAATTACAAGCACTAATTATAATATAAAATAGTTTACAATTCCCCAAAACCCCAATTTCACTTAAAAAGTCATTTTTCCGAAAATCTAGCGAGCACAATTCGCCGTTTTTGTACAAAACATGATGTTTAAATGAATGTAGCGGCCAATATACTTATTAAATATCTTAAATAAGTCATAGAAACAATTTCCGGAATTTAATCTCATTAAATTCCAAAAACCCTAATATTCTAGTTTACAAAATACCCTTTTTAACAATTTCATAGCAAAATGCACAAACTACAATTTAGGTTGGATTTCAATGATCTAAAGCATTAAACCACACTTAATAAAGTTAATGAAGTCATGAAAAACCTAAACACATTTTTAATCCCAATTATTTAACCAATTTCAAAAACCTAGTAAGCAAATTAGCAAATTAACACAATTTTTAAACTAACCATTAGCACAAGCTACTAATCTTGTATCAACATGACAAAAAAGCCTAAATATAACACACAACCACACACCAATTTTATAAAACCCTAACTTGCATTCAAATTCATAACTTGAATTCCAAAACTTGCAACTTAAGCCTAATTAACACTTAAGTAGTTTAGCTTTAAGAAATTAGTAACAAATTAAGCAAAAATGTTTTAGAATTATACCCAAAAACATTTGAAGATCCACAAGCATCCATGGCCCTCCAAAATGCTCTCTTTTCACAAGGATCCATACTATACGGGCTAAGCTAAAATGGGTAGGAGTCGGATTTGGGTTTTGGGATTTTTTTTGATGGATTTGAGGCAATTTTTGATGAAGTTTGAAGAGAAAAGAGAAGGGAAATGGCGGGGGGGCTGTTGCTGCTGTAGGAGGGAGGGGGGGCTACTGGAATGGGAGGGGGAGAGGAGAGAGAGGGAGGTAGAGAAAGTGGGGGAGAAAGTCAAGGTCAAACCAAAGTCAAAAGTCCACCTCATTTATCTATTTTCTTTTCTTTTCTTTCATTTCTTTTCCTTTGAAATTCAAGTGGGGAAAAAGATGGGGGCTGCTGAATTCAGCCAAGGGGAGAAGTGAATGGGGGTGTGTGGGTGTGGGTACGGGTGTGGGGTGATGAAAAATAATAAATACAATACCCTAAACATCCATTTACGCTAAAAAAAAGCATTTTTTCTTCAATAATTTCTAAACCGTTTTGGCAAATGATTTCGTTCCAAAAACCACATGATAAAATTTTACTTAATGTTTTATTATGCACAAAATTTGTTTCAACTCATTCCTATTTGTAATTTTCCCTAATTAAATGTATTAGTGACGGCTTAAAATAATAATAAAATAATATTTTTTTCAGAAAATTTGAAATTTCACCAGCGGCTCAATAAATACCAAATAATAGCAATTACATAGCTAGAATATGTATATTTAATATTTATAATAAGATATTTGGATTTTGACTTTTTACGGAAAACCCCTTTATTTTACCGATTTTCCGAAATTTCACCGAAACGATTTTCAAAACGTTACAGATAAACAATGCCATGGTCAATTAAGACTCATACTCTCTTTCATGTCCATCCCTCCTTATTCTATTCCATTTTCTTTTTTTTTCTTTTCTTTTCTTTTCTCTTCTATTTCCTTTAAAATTTGAAATAGGAAACCCAAATGAAACCATGGTAGAAAATGTGACAAATGCTAGTAAATATGATATGGTGCATGTCATGTGCACAAATCCGGCTTAAAGCACGATTAGCGATATTTAATCGCGATTAGCATTAAAATAGTGTATAATAAATCATAAAATTTCATAATTTGCATAAATCACATAAAGCACCATCTTTTTAGTAATTTCTATAATTTTCCAAATTTTTCCCAATTTATCGGTATTTAATTATACCACCTTATTAAAATATTCAATATATTATTATTTAATTATAAAAATTCCCAAAGATAATATTTTATTTTTTTGAAATGTTACAGTCTTCCCCCCTTAAAGAAATTCGGTCCCTGAATTTAAATTTAAACTTCTCAAATACTAAAACATTTCAGTAAAAGTCCAAGTCGTCGGGGCTCCGAAATCATCAATACATAAAACGTATCGTAGCGGAATGCATGCGCATGAACAATGAGAAGATAACTCAAAAACAAAACTCCGTCAAGCATCCTGCAATCATCAGAGTCATGGGGAAGACACAAATGTCAAATCCAAAATGAAACCAATATGATATACATCAAAACTATACATGTAAACATCTGAAGGAAATGCATGCCAAACCTTTCATGTTGCTGTGCGATGCGCATAACACTGCACAGTGGCGGACGTCTATTGTAAGAAAATAACCATATATGTATATACCTTTTGTTTAATATCTACGTCCCGCCGTTTTGAAAACAATTAGAAGGGTTTTCTTGTTTTAAACGTTTCGTGTCATATCAGACACGTAGGTAAATACTGAGACTATAGCTCCCTTTTTTGAAATCCCTTCGATAACTATCAATGCATGCAAAAACATATTCAGGTAATGTCCTCTGACTAGTCCTGCTCAGCTACTATATCAAATAGTAAATATCACACAACATGCTGCTCAAAGGAAATCAATCCCAAAATGTATATATGACTGCCATGTGCGTCTGGTGCGCACGGAAATCGAAATCCATGAATGTGCCATACATACACACAAAAACAAAATTTAAGTGCAACGGTTGTGCACGAAACACCTGTTCAAGACAACGGGTGTGCCTGACAGCAATATCAGGTGCATCTGATATGCACGAAGAATCTCGATTTAGTGCATCTGGCGTGCACCAAAATCGCATCTCATATCATGCACCCAACACGCGCGAAAATCCAAATCAGGTGCATCCATCATGCACGAATAAAATCTAAATCATGTGCATCCAACATGCACGAAATCACGAAATCCAATATCAAGCGTCGAACATGCGTAAAATCCAATCCAAGCGCGTCAAATATACGCAAGAATCCAATCAGGTGCACAAAACAAATATCGAGTATCACAATCGAAATCGACGGTATATAACACATTTCAATCCAAATCCAAATCAGGTATACCATGGTATATAATCTCACAACCATGTGCATCAGCGTGCACAAAATACGTATCAACGCACTGCAAGCATATGTGAACTATGCTGAGTGCGAAAACCAAATCGTGTGCGTACCATATGCACAAAATCAACCGAACTGTATGAAATCCATGAAATCATAAACATGTGCAGCCAAGGCACAAAAACGATATTATGTGCAATGACCGTGCATAAATCATAAATCAACACAACGGTGTATAAAGCATATCTCAAGTGTAATAACTATGCACAAAATATAAATACCCAGTAGGTGCAACCATGGTGCACGAAAACAAATATCATGAAACTCGGTCATCCAGACTCAATCATGCGAATAGATCGCCCAAAATACCGAAATCAAGTATGACGGAATAGTCCCGCTCAAGCACATCCTCTAAAGATCTCTGGCCAACTGTCATGGTCACTCAAAACATGTCTCGTCGACGATGACGAACTCTGGCCTGCTGGGTGTGCACAATATGACCGCTCTTGGGTCCAAATCTTCTCGCAGTATTCCAGAAAGGTCTTGTCGGGGTCTCTCCCAATCTCGTTTCTGCTGAAATGCCCGGAAGCTATCATCCTTTTGCTAAATCTGTTTCTTGTTCCGGAACGGCTGCATACTCATCGTGAATCCTTCTGGAAAATATATCCGTGTACAACGCCTCTGCATGCGTATCACATCTCTGGTGTCAGAGGAGTGGAACGTCATCTCATCAGAATCTCATTCGAATCTCTTACTCCACTTTTTCTCTAATGTCGACTGCTTCGGACTCGTCTCTTCGTGGCTGGATGGACTGCGCTCCAACGGCTATACTCGTATCTGGAGTCTCCCAAGCAATGTATCCTATCACATAATATCCGAATGACGTCGAACCTTTTGATCGATTTGTCAAGGTTCCATTGTTGGGGTAAAAATTTACACCCCGGTTGACCAAGTCAAAATCAAAGTCAACCCCAAGCCAAGTGGGCCCAAGCCCAGATCCAGTGGGCCCATGTCCGGGTCGAGCCCGAACATGAAGCGGCCGGCCTTCCCCCATGCCAAGATAAAAATTTTGTAATAAATAATTTTGTTGTATTTCTTTTATTTTGTTTTATGGATAAATGTAAGAAAAACAGGCATAAAGCCAAATTTTTGTAAAGCCCATGGCGTATGTACAAATAGAAATGGCACATGAGCCATGGGATAGGCAAAATGCCATTTTGTGAACCCAAGGGGCTATGTGTAAAGTGTATGGCCTATAAAGGCAAAGATAATGAAAAAATCACAACAACTTTTCTCTCTCTCTCACAAAATTTTTCAGATCTGAGATCTTTTCTCCTTCTTCAAGGTTCCAAAACCTTCTTTTTTCTCTTGAATTAAATCAAGAGTTTTACTCTTCTTTTTATAAAACAAATTAGTTTTTCACCACAAAACCCATAAAGGGGAACTCAGATCTTCCATTAGATCTCAAAAAGAAGAGATTTTTAAAAATCCCATATCTCTTGATCTTCAAGATCCAGCTAACAGAGAAGGAAGAAGAAGAACATCTTTCAGTAAACCCCAAAAAAAACACATACTCAGGAGTCTAACTCCTCTCTGATTTCTCTTCCGAGAATTTTTTTTAGGCTAAAAGCCTCTTTTTCTCGCCGGCGCTCGAGCGCAGAGCGCCCGCGTGCTGACACGTGGTGCGCTTGTGCTCAAGCGCTCAGCGCTCGAGCGCATAGCGCCCGCGTGCTGACACGTGGCGTGCTTGCGCTCAAGCGCTCAGCGCTCGAGCGCAGAGCGCCCGTGTGCTGACACGTGGCGCGCTTGCGCTCAAGCGCAAGCGCTCGAGAGCAAGTCGTCCCGGTGCCGACACGTGGCGCGCTTGCGCTCAAGCGCAAGCGCTCGAGCGCAAGTCGCCCCCGTGCCGACATGTGGCGCGCTTGCGCTCAAGCGCAAGCGCGCAGGCGCAAGTCGCTCCCGTGCCGACACGTGGCGCCCTTGCGCTCAAGCGCAAGCGCGCAGGCGCAAGTCGCTCCCATGCCGATACGTGGCGCCCTTGCGCTCAAGCGCCCAGCGCTCAAGCGCAAGTCGCCCCCGTGCCGACATGTGGCGCACTTGCGCTCGAGCGTCAGGCGCTGAAGCGCAAAACGCTCGCGTGCCGACACATGGCGCGCTTGCGCTCAAGCGTAGAGCGCCCACGTGCCGACACGTGGCACTCTAGCGCCTGAGCGCACAGCACCTAGGCGCACAGCGCCTAAGGTACTGCCCCCACGCATCCTTTGGATGTCTTTTCCCCTTTTTATATATATACATGTATATCTATACATATGTATACATATGTACATACACACATACTCCAAGACACTTTCCCTGTTAGAAAAAAATTTCTAACGGGGCGCTGCCCCGCACCCCGCAAGGGGGCTGCTAGCCCCCTTGACCCCCAGCCCGCTATCCGGGTAGCGGGACCCCCGTAAAAACTCTGCGTGGCTCCCGATATATTTAAAACCCCCTCCAAAACAAAACACACATACACTGCACATTGAGTTCGCATGACCAGTTTAACCCTTTAATCGGAGGTTCCCTCGCCGCAAAGGCGGAGGGTAATTAATGACAGCTTAGTCCGCGGCTGCCGGAGATTCGGATCCCCATAATCATTAAACCCCGGCCTACCCTAGGTAGGGGGAATCTGTAGTATGCCTTACAAGCACGCGCGTATTCCCATCTCAATCGGGTGATGAAAAACACTCTACATCCATAATCCCCCAAGAGCTCAACATCTTGAGTACAGTTTAATAATATCGAGTACATGCCACAACACCTATGGACCAACCGTAGAAGGGCAAACCCAAGCCTCATTAATGGCACCGCTGAACTGCCGCAAACCCTAAGGTTTAAAGGCGTTCTCATGGTCATTATGTCGAGTTAGGGTTTCATTCTTCTAGAGGGTCCGTAGAGTTACTTGCATGTTTTCTCCTAATACTTTAAACTTGGAAAATGGGTTTCTGACATTCGATCGTCTCTATCGAATCCTAACGTATCTGCGTGAAGTCTTCTCAAGCTGGAATTAATCAATCTGATGACCTCGCATCGGGGTAAGTGAACGAACCACATGTCCTAGTCATTCCTCCTTGGATGACTAGCGATCTTCTATCATATCTCTATATATAAACTCGTGCTACAACAGCTCCAACCATCTGCGGTGATATCTCGTCATTCGCAGCAGCAACTGGCTCATTCGTCTGCACGCTAAACAGTGTCTCAATAATCAAGAATAGTCGATACATCAACGGTCATCACATTCTGGCTGGCTTCTATCAGTGGCTCAATCCTCTGGTGCTGATCTGCACGTCCAAGAAATCTTGTAAAAGCGATCCATCAAACGCTCATGGCATGAAAACACAATAACGACACATCTATGCAAATCGTATGTCCCTGGAATCACGCCCTGGTCAGTCCTCGTCCATGATGAGCTCGTGCTGACCGCAACTTTAGCCGTAGTTCTCTCTGCCTGTGTAATCGTGGCAGAAAAACCATAAACCAATATCGATGAGGATAGATCATAGGAATGAATATAATAATGTGCAAGGAAATGTACATCCTAAGGCTTCTTAAGCGGAGTAGCGTATCATAAGTATACCGCGGAACATACACACGGTACGTCACTCTCCTTAAGTCACCTACTCCATCAACCAAGGTCAACCTACGCGACGAAAGTTCGGGTCTAATACCCCCTCGACCAAGTCTAAGTCCCGTAAGGTCAAGCCTAGGTCCCGATGAGTCCCCACAAAGAAAAGGAAGGGGCGACATAATAAATATACGCCCTAGACTCCGCATAGTCAAACATAGACTCGAACCAAGGTTAACCTAGCGCTCTGATACCAACTTTGTCACGACCCGGAAAATGGCACGTGACTGGCACTTGAATCATATGAAGTCTATAGGACCCCATCTAATTCAAGTAAGCCAAAAACCCAGAAATCTAAACCATTTTTTAAAGAAGAAATGAAGAACTTATTTTTAAAGCAAGTGGTTTTAAATAACATAAGTTGAATATGCATTTTTAAATCCCAAGTCTTTTCTGAAAATTCCGGCAGAGTTTCTTTTGTAAATACTGGCCCCAACGGGGTACAACATGAATAATATATACATCAATGATAAAAGGCATCCCCAAGCGGGAGCTAGCTCTTCGTCAATCGACGATCACAACCACGCAAGTAATATAATATACAACGCCAAAGGGCGAGGATCAAAGCTCAAAAGGAAACTCAAATCAACATGAAATCCATAATAATACAACGCGCGACTCTAAGGTCGAAAGAATATACAACTGGTTTCTTAGTCTGAAATAAATATACATGTCTGGTTGATAGAGTTACTAGATACAACTGAATAAAATAAAGTACAACGGTGGTCACGATGCAAGTGAACCCACCTACCAAAGCAAATCACCCGGAATGGAAGCAGTGTACCAGCAAAGCCGTAACGAAACCTGTACGGCAAAACCTGCAAGAACTGTGGCACAACGGGGGTGAGTTGCCAACTCATGAGTAGAAAATATCACAGAGCAGAAATCGTATGTATGACTCAATCCTAGGTCAATACGATCAGTAATATATATCCTCAAAATGATAAAGTCAGAAGCATGATAAGGTGGTAAGGGTAAACATCTATACATAAGTGTAATACCAAGTGCTCGTGTCAGTGCCTCAGGTAGCAACATATCATAATATGTTGCTACCTTTGCATGAAAACAGAATGCATCTAAATATGGAAACTGTTTTCATAATATAATGAGACATCTGTATATAAATCGAAATGTCATCAATGAAATCATCATAAATCAGTGTCTAGCATCGACACAAAATATAACCCAATATCTCAATATCTCAGGCTCCGGCTATCCGGACTGGCCTGTATCATCAAATCTTAAACACCTCAAGTATCAATATCTGGGGCTCCGGCTATCCAGACTGGCCCCTGGGCTCCGGCTATCCGGACTGGCCCGACTCCGATCAGTATCCTCCGGATATCCGTCGAGTCATAATACAATCACCGGTCAGCAATGCTCCCCTGTCACAGACTCAATGCCGATCAACTGCGATCTTCTTGCCCCGGGGTACCGCACTGGGTCCACCATGCACCCGCAGACGGTTCATCTCCTCCTCGAATCGGGTGTATGATACCGCTCAAGAGCCGAGAAAACTCATGGTGGACATATCACAATCATAATATGAGAAAACCACACTTTTATCTTTTAAAATGATAAATGAGTTTATTAAATCTTGCGGTTTCTCCAAATCCAGAAATCTCATGGAAAATACGAAATCCAAAATAAAAGTCAATAATAATGAATACTGAGCTCCGGCAATCCGAACTGGCCCTTAAATGATGCATGACAATGAATATATAAATATGCATGAAAACCACAGTAATAAATGTAATGTCTAAGCTATCATATAAAAGCAAGCTCACTAGTACCATGTCAAAACTATCAGTTAATATTTTATACTAATGAAGTAGTATTTTCTAATGTGTACGTGACATGGC
This sequence comes from Agapanthus africanus, assembly GCA_030015575.1. Taxonomy (NCBI): domain Eukaryota; kingdom Viridiplantae; phylum Streptophyta; class Magnoliopsida; order Asparagales; family Amaryllidaceae; genus Agapanthus; species Agapanthus africanus. The sequence goes on from JASDDO010000012.1 coordinate 489,267,482, forward strand.
AATTACCGATGATGATGTGTGTGAGCCGGCAAGCAGGTGTACGTGAAACATACGCATCATCGGTAATGGTGCTGGTGTCCTGACAGTATGGTTTCATAATAACAATAAAAACACAGTATAAGCATGCAATGCGATATGAACAATCATGAATGTGCAGAAAATGAGTAATAAACGCAACAATAAGGAATATGCAATAAAATAAACGAGTCATACAGTTTTGCCATTTGAAAATAATACGAATCGTGGTGTTTAGAAAATAGGGGCTACGATGTTTTTAAGAAAATGTACGTCCTTTGAAATATCCGTAGCATCCATTGGCCTGTCTCTTAAATATTCATGATTCGTTAGTTTTGAAATATCTATGACTCGGGTCTAATCCAACCATCTACTAAGTAAACTACAGGTCCAACTAACAGACTGATCGAAAAGGTAAGGAAACCACCTAAATCTGAGTCGATATATATATATATATATATATATATATATATATATATATATATATATATATATATATATATATATATATATATATAGTCGGTGATCCCGCCTCAATAGTATCACATATGATACACTACCTATAATATGACATTCTCAAGTCAAGAGTACGGATCTATCATCAATATATAGCCCGTACGGTAAATCCATCGTACGTCCTCCCAAATCTGGGTACGGGTCAAATATCACATTTATCTCATTATTCGTCTGGTATCCTTTTCATCATATATCATAATCTGGGGGTACTGATCTAAGTCTATTACAATACTGATGCCATCTATGTATATGCATGCGTGTGTATGAAAACACCACGCCTAAGTACCCGCTAAAACATCGTGTCGTATCTCATAATACGAACCACGTCATATCACCGATCTCATGGCATCCAGCCCAATCCTATCGACTCATCTCCAAATATCATGTACTATCCTCATAATCCATGTATATGTATATGTATATATATATGTATGTATGTATATATATGTATATATATATACATATTCCTATATACGCACAGGTAAATAAAATGAATGTATGTGTGTGTGCGCGCGTGTGTGCAAATCACTACCCTAGGGTTCGCGACTAAAAACTAACTAAACACTAACTTACAAGTACACTATCTTAATCCAAAGTCGTTCTATATCACATCCGTATGTGTGTGTGTGTGTGTGTGTGTGTGTGTGTGTGTGTGTGTGTAACATGGATATAACACATTCGCGTTCTATTACGAAACTGCGGGGGTGCTATACGCCATCCACCCGACTTTCCCCGTAGATATATATCTACTCACCTGCTCTCCGCTTGCCGTTGCCGACGTCGCCACGCACTTGCTTGTCGTCTCGAAATTCTCGTGGGGTACCTATACTTCATAACACATCGTAACGCATTAAAATCCAATTCAAAACCAAAACGACACGCGGAACTCACATAGGTCAAAACCTATGGTTTGCTCTCGCAAATTAACCAAACATCCTTAATCGTTGATGTACAAACATCCAACAACCAATTACAAATCCAAATATCAAAACTTATCATTCAAAATACGGAAAACATGTCCAAAAATCACATTAAAGTGTTTCCAGATTTTGACTCAGGCCAAAACAAGGTTCACAAACAATAATGGGGTGCTATATATTGTGCATATGAGCTATGGAAACAACCTGGACACCCTCACCCACTAAGTGGCCGGCCACTTCCCTCAAAAATCCGGCCTCCTCGGTTTTAGGGGGGAGTTGGGGCCTCGAACTTTCAGGGGGGTCTCCTATGGTCTTAAATTGGTCACTGGAGTTGTTTATTTTTCTTGAAAATAACTCAGGTCATCCCAGATTTCCCTGCACCCTCTATTACTTCACAAACCGACATAATAAGTTACTGTTTTTCAGAAATTTGGGTTTCATATTTTATCGTGTGTTAGTTCTATGTTTGTAACACCATGGGGGGGTTTAAGGTCACTAAATACACTCAAAAACACAATCCCAACTCAAGAAAACCTTAACCCTTTCTATGAATTTTCAAAGCTCACAAAACCTTGCTAAAGCGATTCTAAACATGAATAAGTGCTAAAGCAAAGGTAATACTACTCTAATGGTAAGGATAGTACCTCATTTGGCAACTCAAGAATCTTCTTGAGTTGCCCCAAGTCCCCAAAATCCTTGCTTTCTTGGTCCAAAGTGCTCGATGTGAGCTTGTGCATGTTTTTTATGAAATGGAGATGGACTTTTGAGAAGTTTTTGGTGATGAAATAAGGGTTTGAAGAGGAGAGGGAAGAGGTGCAACAGCCATGGGGGAAGAGGGAGACAAAAATGATGATGATGATGATGATAAACAATGTCATGGTCAATGAAGACTCCTCACACTCTCTCTCATGCCCATCCCTCCTTATTCTATTCCATTTTCTTTTCTTTTCTTTTCTCTTCTCTTTCCTTTAAAATTTGAAATAGGAAACCCAAATGAAACCATGGTAGAAAATGTGACAAATGCTAGTAAATTTGATATGGTGCATGTCATGTGCACAAATCCGGCTTAAAACACGATTAGCAATATTTAATCGCGATTAGCATTAAAATAGTGTATAATAAATTATAAAATTTCATAATTTGCATAAATCATATAAAGCACCCTCTTTTTAGTAATTTCTATAATTTTCTAAAATTTTCCCAATTTATCGGTATTTAATTTTACCGCCTTATTAACATATTCAATATATTATTATTTAATTATAAAAATTCCCAAAAATAATATTTTATTTTTCTGAAATGTTACAGAAAGGCTGCTGAAATTGTTGTTGAGCTTGTTGTTGCGGAGGAGGAGGTGGCCTCTGGAAGTTGTTTTGGCCTTGGAAATGATGCTGGTTCTGATTCCAGGAGAAATTGGGATGGTTCTTCCAACCGGGATTGTATGCGGAAGAGTTTGGATCGTTTCTTGGTCTTTGCTGAAATACAGCATTAACCTGATCCTGTCCTTGAGATGGTGGGTTGTAAGGACACTCTTCGGTCAAATGAAATGGATTCGAACAACAAGTGCAAATGGTATGAGGGGGAGGAACAGGGGTAGGATAAGGAGATGAACATTTTCACTCAATTGCTTCCAGTTTCCGCGTGATTGCAGCCATATCGGGCTTCATTGCAATTGAGATATCGAGTTGATGAACTCCTGTCCTAGAGAGACCTGAAGAAGAAGAAGAAGTTGAGGTGTTCGGTCGGGTGCTCTCCCACTGCAGCGTTTGTTCCGCAAGATCGTCAAAGAATTGCCAAGCATTCTCGTCAGATTTGGACAGGAAGTGTCCATGACTGATAGTCTCCATCAACTGTCTAGTTGCTGGATTCAGGCCCTCGTACTGAATTTGGCAAAGTTGTCGTTTCTCTATACCATGATGAGGACACTGAACAAGGAGGTCCTTGTACTGGTCAAAACACTTCCAAAAAGGTTTGGTTGGAAGCTGGGTGAATTGGTTTATCTCGTTTCGGATCAGTGCGGCCTTATGATTTGGGTATAATTTTTTAGAAACGCTTTTACAAACTCGTCCCAACTGGTTATCGAATGAGATGCAGTGCTATACAATCACCTTTCAGCAGGTCACACAGAGTGAAAGGAATGACTCGTAGCCGTATAGCGTCATCAGACAGTTAGGTTGTCTTCATCATCGCACATACGTTCTGGAATTTATTGATGAAGATTGAGGCATCTTCGGATTCAAGCCCGTGAAATTTGGGGAACATGTTGATGGAGTGGGGCTTAATTTCGAAATTATCCCCATTGGATGGTGGAAGTGAAAGACAAGTCAGAAGTGCAGCGCGGGTAGGATAGAAACGATCCTGGAGCGCAATTCGCTGTGGCGCTTCAACAAGAGGAGGTCGCGAGTTATTCGCACCTAATGGAGGTGGAATTATTCCCGGGGGAGGTAAAGTGATGTTAGTAGGAAATCTCGACATCTCGTAAGAAGAATTTGGTGATGGTGAAAGTGAAGGTGAAGATGTATGAACAGAATCGCGGTCAACGTCGGAGTTGGCCGGCAAAGGTAAGGGTGAAAGAGGCGTGGAAAGGGTTTCGACGTCGGAGTCGATCGCGTAGTCGGTAGCGACTAACGTAACGCGGGCTAGACGAGCACTAGTGTCCCGAGTCCAACCAGTCATACACTAAACGAGTTTAGTATAGTCAAAGCGTAGAATGTGAGGGTAAGAAAACGTCAATGGAGAAACGTTGGTGAAAGGTAGGTGAAATGGAAATTTGGTGACAAATGACAAGTTTTTATAAAAGTTTTTGTTTTTTTTTCCGTTTTTTCGAGAGTTTTGCAAAATATATATATACGGATTTATGACACAACTTCAAACAATTACAGTCACAACATGCACAATCACACCTAGAGCTATGGTCTTCAAAGTCCACTAGACTGCTCCTAACTGTTCCAAAGTGACAAGTTGTGAGATAATCCTCAAATCGTCTCTTCACTGCCAATTGTGGCCAGGTAAGCATAAGTGAGGTAAGGAGGGTTCCGCTCAAGAATCACCATAAGACGGGCCTTTTAAAATTACCTCCTCACTTGTCTAGCCTAGGCACCACAAAGTTAAGTTGAGATAAACGACTGAATGCTCACAACCTTCCTCTGTCCTATTGAGCACGACAAGTCCTTAGTTGGTTGAGTCTAGATATTTTTTAATTAAGCTCAAGAGTAATGCATATACTTTTAGTGATTTTTGGGGTCTTCGGAAGGGTGATGAAATCCCTACCCAATCTGAATTGGTGTTACATCCCCTTAAAGTCCGTATTATTTATGCAAAACAGTAACAAACAAAAATCTAAAACACTTGCAAAAAATTTTATTTGGCGGCGGCGCAAAGAATCCTGCACAAAAATAGTTTGATTGGAGATGGGAAGAGAATTTGCGCAAAGAATACTGCAGAAAGAATAGTTCAGTGGAATTTAGAGGGGATGAAAAGAAGATTGGAATACTCACAAAAGATTTTGCCGATGTCACAATTTGACCGCGGTTCCGCGGTCAAACCTATACCTTTGCCGCGGTTCCGTGGCTCAATAGTCGATTTGGAGCTTGAAAATTCTTCCCTGTGCTAAATTCAATCTCCTCTTCTTGGTTAGCGCCTTTGAGTCTTGAATTGGTCACTAGATTTGCTCCAGAATTTGTACGATTAGCCGCGGTTTCGTCTCGATCCGCCGTGGTGTAGCCGCGAGATATGGGTCTAACTCCCCACGACTTTGGCATTGAACTTGATCTTCTCTCTATTCTGCACACTTGAACAAAAAAGAATCAAAAATAACAAGATGATTTTTACAGTTTTTTTTTTGTTTTTGGTTATATATATATATTCACAAATTAACCCGAAATGACACAAAGAAATAAACTACCGTCTCCCCGGCAACGGCGCCATTTGATTGGTAAAGTTTTAGTATGCTGGTTTTAATTACCATAATCAAGACGATTTCCCTTGGTAGCTAGCCGGATGAGTACGGGTCGGTCCATGGAGAGATAGGAATCTTTTTCTTAGTGTTTTAACGAGTTAAGTCCAAATTGTTCAGGTTTGTTTAAGATTAACTATATGCTAAATATGTATGATAAAAGAGCTTGTTAGGGTTAGGATTAGGTTAGTTTGAGTTAGGAGTTCGCTTACTTCGTTTGTTTTCCACTCTTAATATCGATGTTACGGTAATCGACAACAACGGGGATTAGCACGACTAGGAAGGAAACTTAAGAGTATAAGCTAGGCTTTCCAGCGCTTAGTTCTTTCCTTTTGGTCCTTGTCCATCCGTTCTTGGCTCTTAGCCATAACCTCCGGTCAATTCAACCACAACCGGTCTCACTAAGGTGTCACCGCTATCATGTAGGATAAGGTGCCGTAGGGAGCAGATTGTGGTTGCCTTGACGGGAGTTCGAATCAAGATGTTGGGCAAAGAAAAGAGTGAGAGAGATCTCCTTCTCTCAAAGTTTTCATATCCTATCCTAACAAGTGAGAAACTACTCACTCATTATAAAAGAAAAAGAAAATAAAACAAACAAAGAGGATAAAAAGAAATGAGGTAGAAAATCATAACTAGCTATTTGGGACCTTACTTAGGCAAGGATCACACTTAAGCATCATGGTTGTAAAGATAAAAGAAAATAGAAGAAGAACAAACAAACAAATAAACAAACAACAACTACTTTAACAAAGAGAATTACAAGCAACAAATATAAGAACTAAATTATAAGACATGCATATGAAAAGAAATTTTCTTATTCATCATTCACTCAAAAGCTCACTACAATGTTAATGGAGAATAGATGAAGAGGAAGAAGTTACAAACTAACTATACTAAATGCTGATACAAGAATAAGCATCCTTTACTTAGCTTGAAACTGGGCTATTTACAGGCAGATACATGAAACCCTAGGGCAAAAAATGAGCCCAGCATGAAATTACAAAAAACACCCCAAAAATATCATCTGTCTCCGAGTCAACTCGGCCGCGGAACCGCCGCATAAGTGAAACATCGGCCGCGGTTCCGCGGCTCTTTGGGTGAGTTTCTGTGTCATTTTTTCTGGGTTTTTTCCATGTTGCTATTCTTCTCTGTTTAGTACACCTGGTTTTCAGAATCACTTCATTTTTCTCCCAGATTTTCAACAGTCCAAAAAGATGAAAGAATGTGGACTTTTGCCTTGATCTTCTTGAGCTCCGCGTTATCAACTCGATTCTTGTGCTGCCTCCTTGTGCTTTGTGCATGAATGACCCTTGATTGACATTTTGTCTCTCGAACTGGTAGGCGGCATCTGACGGATGGTGAGCGGAAACCCGTATTTTTATCTGTTGTTGGCAGTTGTCCTGAATTTGTCGTGACTGCTCTTGATTTTCATTGTTTTGAGCTGAGAACCTGTAACCTGCAATTATTTAGCAAACACGGATCAAAAGTACCTACCTATATGCAATGTGATCAAGAATGGACGGTATAAAAATGCAAAATTCTGATATGAACATGAAGCAACGGCAAAATCATAGCTTCAGGTCTTAATGGCAACATCTAAAGCCTAAAGATCACCCCAACGTTCTTCTCATTCCAGCAGGATGCAGATGCAACGTCAACAAGAGACCTAAGGGTCAGAACAAAAATAGAGTAATGAAAAAATTCTAACTCCAAGTCTTGACGTTCATATAAAACCTAGAGACTATCCTGGCATTCCCCCTCATGTTAGCAGGATGAGAACGCAGCTATCAAATGAAATTGGAGCAATGACATATCTCTAGCTCCAGATCTCGATTGCAATATATACAGCATAGAGATCACACAGATGTTTACCAACTTCAGCAAAGAATCGGCACGACATCGTCAAAGCAAAAAATGAAGTGACGGCATATTCTTAGCTCGGGTCTTGACGGCAACTCATATAAAGCCTAAAGACCGTTGGAGATCATCCCACCCAGAAGGGTGCGGTTATGACTCATCGGGGCTCCAATATGAGCCTAACCTCAAGTAAAGAGCTTCATGGTAAATTCCTAACGCTTGCTCTTCCGACGGTAATATGACCTAAGAAGATTACTTGAAGACGTCTTGTCCAGCCGCCGAAGGGATCAGAGACACGACAATCGCGGGACTACTCGAACAGCGGCTTAAAAAACTGCATATCGGTGAATACATCAGCCAACGCGATGGTACCACGAACTAAAACCCTAGTACCGCAAAACTAACGGACCCCTGTCGTAAAGAATGTGGGTTATCTACATACAACGTTAGGACAAGTTTTCCTGTAAACCCAAGTGAGGTAAACTAAAAACACTCCGAAACGAATACATAAACTAGAGACTCCGAAACGAGTACATAAACTAGAGGCTCCAAAATGAGTGAATAAACTACAAACTCCGAAACGAGTAAATAAACTACAACTCCAAAACGAGTGAATAAACTACACACTCCGAAACGAGTAAATAAACTAGAGACTTCGAAACGAATGAATAAACTACAAACTCCGAAATGAGTGCATGAACTATTTCGCGCCAGATCAAGACATCAAACAGAAAGATCAAAATTTTAAAAGTTATATACGATATGCCAACCCAAAACCAGCCATATGCTATGTATTACTCCACTCGACTTCACTCACACGTATACCTCCGTGAGCAAGGTAGTAGGGGGAAGCATTTGATCACATCAGTCCAGTGTTCATCTATATCTAGATGCATATTTGAATGAGAAATAGTGTTGAAAGTATGCTCATTTATGTGTGCGTGTGGTGCGCGCCACATATGCGCGCATCATTGGCATTTGTACGCAGCAGAAACTCCTAAGGGTAAAATGCAAAGTATATGAGCAGAGGAAAGATGCCAATATGGATATGTGCCGGGGGTGAAACATTCAACAGTCAACAATAAAGAAACATATTTAAATAAACACTTTATTCCACAGGAAAAAGATCACAAAACACGGATTAAAAGTACACGGGTTTACAAAACTATGACTAAAGTTTTCTAAAGCTCTCCCAGCCTTCTCTACCATGTCGAAGTGGCAATTTTCGCGAGGAGTCGCTCCCCATCGGTTAGCACTGTGTCCATCAACGAAGGCTGACATGATGGCCCGCTGAGCCCGTATCTTGTTTAGCAACTGAACAGAGCGATCTCTCATAGGCTGGGTAATCAAATCTGCCTCATGAAAGCACTCGATCTTGTCCTCCGCTGCGTCGAGCATCGCCGGAGTCATCTCCGCTGGATGAGGGGGAATGTCAGCAAGCACGGACGATAAGATCATCTGGAGCCAAATGGAGCCGATGGGAAGAGGACACCCTCTACGATTCAGGAGCTCGTACATCACCGTGTCGTATTGGTCCTCCGTGAGAACGGGGTTTACCAAGCGTGCAGCAAAACGAGGAACGATTCCCTCGATAGGCACCTCTCATGGTTGCCGATGAGCATGTGGACGATTACAAGCCATGACTCCTTGGTCTGTTAAAAATGGTTCTCTCCTCATGAAAAAAAGGAGAACATTGCTTCAGATTATAAAGAGAAGCATTTAAGTCCAGACATAAAAAATGTTGTGCATGGTGGAACTATTTCCAAGTCCTAATAAAAAGGGCATGGGAAAAAAAGAGTTGATTCATGACAAGCAGAGCAAGAAGGGTGAAATGATTCCTTCGCAGGGCCTCACGTGCATGACGCGTGAGCGCTAGTTTTTTTTAGGTTAAGTCTTACAGCAGCGCCTCATGTGCATGACACGTTAGCGCCGGCGCTAGTTTATATATATATATATATATATATATATATATATATATATATATATATATATATATATATATATATATATATATATATATATATATGAGAAAGAAACAAACATCATCAAATGTCTACAATGGCAAGACAATGAACTCTGGACATGGATTCTTAAACTCAAAAGCAAGTTTGAGCAATGCATGTTCAGTCTCATCAATCATCTTTTTGTGCATTTTCTCACGGATGCAAGCGTCAGGGTCACCACTGATGTTCTCCACCCTCTGATATGCTGATACTATTAATTTCTGTTGAAAGACGTGGTGCAAGATGGCGACGAGATTATCTCTCCATTTCTTTGAGATCAACCCCATCAAGTACACTGAATGTACCTTATCCTCAGCATCATCGAACGCTTGAAGCGACACAACCTCAAGGCGACTGGGTATAGCTTCCCAGATCGACCCAACAACGTTCTTCGAAAGGGCAGAACGGCGGGGAAGCGATCGACCGTTGTAATCATCGAGGCGACGCATCACTGCGTCGCATTGGCGTCAGTAAACTCCTGGACTTGACAGCGGCCTTGGATGTGAATCTCCTCATAAGAGATAATCTCTTCAAGATCATACAGACGGACCAGCCATGGTACCTAAAAACACCCAGTGGAGAGTCAACGATTAAAATACTAAAATCACTACAGTCTAAAGAAAAACAGTGGGCCCTACAAAATCAAGGTGATGGCTCATCAATGATGAGACACGTGCCCATTGTAAGAATCCAAAAAAATTCTCATTAAATAAATAATGACCATTAAACAGTGGAGTTAAAAACTCCCAATATTCCTCCAAAAGCGGCTCTTTAAAACAAACGACAGATTCAAATATGTAGAGAGAGCATTAAAACTCTAAAAAGGAAAATACTCAAGAACAGGAAGGAGATAAAATTCCAAAAGTTCCAAAAAAATTCAGGGCCAAGCTCTGCAAGACGAGATGGAACTAAATTCCTCCAATAATGAGATTAAATCCCAGAAATCCCCATGATGGGAAACAGATGGGAAATATAATAGAATTAACTTCCCAAGACTCTCAAACATCAGAATCGATGATAGGGTAAAACCTTAAGAAGAGAACCAGCGATTCTCGAGGATGCCTATTGATTCAAGACCACGGTCCACTCAAAAAAAAAGATTTTTTTAAAGATCTCTAAGAGATTAGTTCAAGAAAAGAGCAAAGCACTGTTAATGGATTAAAAATCTAAAACAAAATAAAAAGTCTTTTAAGAGACAAGATTTGTTCATAATCTTTACCAAAATTGTTGGCAAAGTTTAACTCTGAAGAAGTTCTGTGGGCAGAGATCTAAACTCTGAAATGAGAATTAAATTCTCAAGAAAGAAAAAATTCAAGGAGAAAGATAGTGAGACATCAGTCATCTGAAGGGCCAAAGGTCCTATTTATAAGACGTGGGGAGGACGATTCAACTTCCTAGAAAATCCAACGGTGGTAAAAGTGACGCCGTTGCACTCACGTGTAAGCCACATGAGAACAACGGTGGGGGGCGTTTGTTCCCCTAATATTTAAACATAATAAAAAGAACTAAACTCTGTTAAATTTTGATGAGCCAATGCCTCACGTACTCCCCATGAGGACGCGGCGCTAACCCCTCAGGATTAAATCCTATGGTGGCGCCGCACGTGAAGCTCACATGGGCGCCAATGTGCAAAGCACAGGAGCACCTATCATATATAAGAATTAAATTCTTAAGCAGCGCCCACGTGCACAAAACGTGAGCGCCGGCGCCCAAGTTAAAATCAAGTAGAATTAAATTCTACATAGCGATATTTCCCTAAAATCTAGGATAGTCTCTGTTAAACAGAGCCGTTGGATCAAAGATCCAATAGTGATGATAAATCATCAAATAATAGAATTAAATTCTATTAGGAGAAAACATCTCCCAAATCTTTCTAAGTGAGAAAAATACTCTCGGTTGGATCAAAAATCCAATGATAGAATTAAATTCTATTTTTGGAATATATTTTTCCAATTTTTCTAAACAAAGAAGAATTGCTCTTTGTAAAATAGAGAGCCCTTGGATTAAAATCCAATGGTGGTTAAATATCTCCGCTTGACAGAATAAAATTCTGTATATGGGAAAATATTTCCCCAATCTTATTAAAAACAAAAAAACATACTCTCTGAAACAAAAATCACTGGATCAAACATCCAACGGTAGATAAAATCCCACTGAGCAAATTAAATCAATCGGTATCTCTCAAATGAGAGATTTTCTCAAATTAATTAACAAATTTGCCTCCACTATATAAAGGACCCAAGACTTCAAATCTCAGGGAGACGACAGACATAGAGAAGGGAGAGAACCCCTCCTAAGCTTCTGCAAATAAAAAGATAGAAACTGCAACTGAGAATTCAATTCTCCTTCAACAAAGATCCACTTGTTCTTTCAAACTCTAGGTAAAGAAAAAGAAGAGATCAAAATATCTCTCTTGCCTAATATAAAATAAAATTAGAGTTTAACCCTTCATAAAAAGAACTCAGTTTTTCCTCTAATCTGAGACTTGCAAAGTAAATCTCCCCACAAGTTGAGAATTTAATTCTCATCAGGGCGATTTTGTCTTTCAAACTCAAAATTTAGAGGAAAGAACTAGAGAAGAACCTATGTTCTAGAAATTTAATTTCTCTGAAGATAGGGTTTAACCCTAAAAAAACATAAGAACTTAGTTCTTAAAGAAAACTTTATCCCAGATCTTCAAAACAAAAATCTTGGTGATCAGTAATGGTCAAAATGCCATTAACAGAGATTCATTTTTTAAAAAAGAAAAGGAATCAGCGTCTCATGTGAAAAACACGTGAGCGCCCAAAAAATTCCCAAAACAAAGGAATTAACGCCTGATTAGTCTAAAATATTGCACATTTGTATGAACATTTTTCCTACTATTGTTAAGTGCTAAAAAGTGTTAATTGTAAATAAAGAACATTTGTGGGTTTATTTGTAAAAGATTATTATCATATATTTCTACATTTATAATTAATATAATTAGGGAAAATATATGCATATAATATTTAAATGAAATATTAGTAATTAAGATATGCATATCATACCAAATATTTCTAATCAATATTCTTAAGATATATCATATAAATGGTTCGAATAATATCTCAAAAATATAAAATGCTACTAACACTTTGATTTGAGATATTTTGCAGGTATTAACTCAGGTCTGGAATCCAAGTAAGAGATCCAAGTCAAATCGGGATATCGGAACCGAATCTGCCAAATTTTAGAAGTAAATCAAGGAATCTAGCAACGGTAGAGACGCGGTAATATTTTCAGAATCTATACATAAAAAGGATCTCCAAATATCGACACAAAAGCCAAAAGAAATCTCAAATCCCAGTTCCACCAGGAAGCGGCGGATCCGCGGCCATACATGGCACAATGCGACGGAACCGCGGCTCTTTGATTGCCGTTCGATGTGGGATTTTATGGACCTGATCTTAACAACATCTATTCACATATGAAATCTAGGGTTTCTGGTTTCAAGGACTATATAAATGACCGAGAGCTGTGCATTCAAAATCTTCCACATGATCACATAATTATTTATTCATCTATCTTCATAAAGAGAGAGATCTAGAGCAAACCAGGGTTCTTGTAATCTACTTTCTAAGGAGAAAAGTTGTAATTCAATAGTTGATTAATAAAGATAGTTTTGTTTTAATTCTTTTTGCATTTATTTTTCCGCATTTACTTTACATATTAATTTTACGCATTACTTTTATGCATCTTAATTATAGTTTCATTCATCTTCAACCTCTCTTCTAAATCACTATTAACCATGAGCGAGTAATTTCTTGCTTGCTAAAGTTTGTAGGATGGGGTAGAATAATAGATGAAAAATCTTTAACTTATTTTATACATTTTAATGTTTATAAAGTTTAGCAAAATAAATGTTAACCTTCTTATCGGGCGTGGTATCGATTTATTGATAGTCACGACCACGATTTGAGCTTGGTTAAATGCTTGTTTGGTTAAGTGCTTGACATGAATAGAGATCAATGGACGGACAAGGGTCGGTAGTGGGAAATCCTAATTCTCTCCAAGAATCCCAATCCACATTCATCGCTATCGCTCTAGTTTTAAACTATTAAAAGATAAAAAGAGCCATTTTTAAATATCCATCCATTAACTACCAAGTCCTATGAACCCTACAAGCCTTTTTATTATAAATTTTATACCCGTCTAAAAATAGAACGACAACAAACCATCTTATCTTTTGTCAACTTGTCTAAAGTAAGAAAAGAGTTCACGTTTCCCTGCGGACGATCCGTACTTATCACGGCTAGCTACTTGCGACACCGTTTTGATTGTGGTTATTGACAAAACACTTTTCGCACGATCAATCAAATGGCGCCGTTGCCGGGAAAACGGTCGTAATTTTTTCCTGTTATTCAGGTTGGTTTCTTATAAAAAAAACCCAGGAAATATAAAATAAACGAGAACCAAAACCGCATTTTGTATTTTTAACGATTATTGTGCGAGTTTTGCAAGGAAATATGAAGTAATTGGAGCAGGTAAATAGAGATTCATAGACTTTCAACATAAACCAGAGGAGAATTGAAGTCCCCTGAAGAATTTTGAAAGGAAGAACACCTCAGTAAGCGATGGAACCTTGGCGCTTGGGAGCAATTGGCGGCGGAACCGTGGTGCTTTGAGAGAATTGGGGCCCCAAAATTCTCTGGTATTTTCCTATTATCTTTCTCTCTCCACTAAAACTCCAATAATCTAATTTTACCTACAGGATTCTTTGCAAACATCGCCACTCAAAAATCTTTTTGCGTGTTTTGATTTCGGTTTGGTTTTACATATTTAAACGGACTTTAAGGGGCAATAAACCCAAATCCAGATTAGGTGGGGATTTCATCACCCTTTCTAGGCCGCACAAATCACAAACGAGCATACTATCACCTTACATTAATAAAAAAATATCGAGACTAAGCCCCTAAGGACTGTCGCGCTCGTGGGTAATCTGTTGCTTATCCGCATTTCTCTTGTGGTGTCTAAGGCAAGTGTGACTAAGGAAAGTGGTTATTAGTTAAGCCCGCTATTTCGGTGTTTTGTATAGTGGATACCTCCCACTTATCTGGCACTTACCTGGCCGCAAGATTGATAATGAGATACTAGAGGATTGATCCTACGACTTGTCATTTAGAATTCTAGGAGCGGTCTAGTGACTTGTCCTAGGTGACCCTAGCTCTAGGGATTGATTGTGCATTTTGTGATTTGTTGAGTCAAGCCTCAAGTACGACTATTTTTTTCAAAACAAACCTTATTAAAATCGTTCTCAGACATACCACACGCTGCCACATGCACTAAACCCACTTAGTGCATCATCGGCTGGATACAGGATTCTAGCGCCCGTCTAGTCCGCGTTTTTGCTGTCGACTCCGAAGTCGATACTTCTTCATCTTCCATTTCTTCTCCACCCACCACATCTCTCGAGATAGACGGATCTCCATTGGGTTTTAACGACATGACCTTTCCACAACTCGCAGGTGCGCAAAATTCACCATGCATCACTCGACAAGATAAATGCTATCCCGTATGCGAACCCCTTCCTACGTGTCTGTTTCTTCCACCAGCCAATGGGGATAATTTTAAAATTAAGCTCCACTTCATCAACTTGTTGCCTAAATTTCACGGGCTTGAATCTGAGGATGCATACGTTTTTATAACCAAATTCGAAAACGTATGTGCTATGATGAGCACAACATAACTTTTAGGGGATGCTCTGCGATTACGTCTTCTCCCTTTTACCTTGGACGATCTCGCAAAAAAGTAGCTTTATAGCACCGCCGCACATTCTATCGGTAAGTGGGATGAATTCGTTAAAGCATTCCTTAAGAAATTCTACCCACATCCCAAGACCGTCCATATTCGGAATGAGATTAACCAGTTTGCCCAACTTCCCAATAAACCCTTTTGGAAATACTTTGAACGGTTTAAAGATCTTCTTGTCCAATGCCCTCATCACGGAGTCGATAAATGGCAACTTTGCTGCATTGTGTATGAGGGTGTTAATCCAGCAACAAAACAAATGCTAGAACCATTTGTCAATGTCATTTCATGTCAAAAGACGATGGCGAAACATGGCAATTTCTGGAAGATCTCGCCGAATAAACGTTACAATGGAAGAGCACCAGACCAACATCGTCTCTAGGGCAGGTATCCATCATCTCGACATTTCTGTTGCAGTGAAAGCCGAAATGGCCGCGATGCAAAAGAAACTCGAAGTTATGGAAAGCAAATTCTCTTCAGCCTCCCTAAATCAAGTTACGCTCCCCAAAACCGTGTGTGGTTGCTGTTTTGACCCATCACATTTGACGGAAGAATATCCTTTGAATTCTCCGTTTCAAGGTCAAGAACAAACCAATGCTGCTTTTCAGCAACAACCTAGAAATGACCCTTATTCATCCACATATAATTAGGGATGGAGGAATCATCCTAATTTTGCTCAGAACCAAAACTAATCTCAAAATCAATTCCCACGCCAAAATAACTATCAAAGGCTTCCTCCACAGCAACAACAGCCACAACAACAAATTCAGCAGCCCTTTCAACCGCAATCTTTTCAAAATCCGGCCAACAACCTTGCCCCTTATAATAATATTCCAACGGCCGGTTCAGATAGAATCTCTTCACTCGAACGAAGTTTAGAAACGTTTATTAAACAATCCACACAAATGACGGCTAATTTAACATCATCTATCTAAACACTGATACAATAAACTGCTTCATACGGTGAAAGCGTAAAATCGATAGAAGCACAAGTTGCATAGTTAAATGCCGCAATGAGTGAGAGAGAAATGGAAATTTCCATCTCAACCACTATCAAATCCTGACCACTCACAAAGTGCAAATCTCATCCTTCACCAACAAAATCATAAGGTGAGTGCTGTAACCATGTTGAGATCGGGGAGAGAGCTGAATAACCAAGTTGGTGAACAAGTTGAAGTTGATGATATTGATGATACCCCGGCTACTACTTCTATTCCTACTTCGTCTGATCCAACATCTTCTTCCGAGCCGATTCTCCGTTTTCCACTAGACTCGAACCCTCAGCCCACATCCTTGAAAGAATTACCATCTACAACCATCCCAAATCCAATTTTGGGATCCATTCCATCCCTACAAACATCTCCTCAAAAGTTGGACCCAACCCTTGTTAATAAAGTTCCTTTTCCAAACCGGTTGAAGCCCAACAGACCAAGTCCACACATGGAGAAGATTGTGGAAATTTTTAAGCAAGTTAACATAGATATTCTTCTCTTAGATACTATCCAACAAATTCCATCCTATGCGAAAATTCTAAAGGACTTATGCACCAGGAAAAGGAAAATTAAAATGTCTAAAAAGGTTTTCTTAGCGAGTAATATGAGCAATGCTCTTACCCAATATGTGCCCAAGAAACGTAAAGACCCCAGTTGTCCTACAATATCTATTGCTATTAGGGATAAAAATATCAATCGTGCTTTACTCGATTTAGGTGCAAGTGTTAATTTGCTTCCGTATTCTGTTTATGAGCAATTAGGCATAGGAGAGTTGAAACCTGAACGCTGCACTCTCCAGATAGCCGATCAATCTATCACCCACCCTAGGGGTGAGCTAGAGGACGTGTTGATCAAAGTCGGGGAATTTATATTCCCTGTGGACTTTATAGTTATAGATACACAGCCTGTGGCAAACCAACGAAACCAAATTCCGGTGATTCTAGGTCGACCTTTTCTAACAACTTCCAACGCGATAATCATTTGTCATAACGGTTCAATGAGCTTGTCCTTTGGGAAGATGACAATTGAGCTTAACATCTATAAGTTAGGAAGTCAACTCTTCGAACCTTATGCTCATATAATTGAAGTATGTTCTGTCGATAAGATAGCTTCCGACAGTTGCGAATTTGAGGAGCTTCACGATACTGATCTCAACGCCACTAGTGCGTTATTGTTTGATCCTGCTATTTATTATACACGTAAGGACCCTTCTGTCGACAAGTCCACACCCAAGTCCGATTCCCTTGACTTGTCGAATTATTTAGTCGAGCTATTCGAGTATCATACCTTTTTTCCGATGAGATTATCATTCGGAATATCGATGAAAGTTTTGAAGACATTTTTGCCAAAGAACTCGCATTCCTAAAAGACATGGATGTTGTGATAAATCAAATTCCACCTAAAGAAGCTGAACCTCTACCTATTCTTCTTATCCCGTACGAGAATACGAATATTTCACCTATTCCTTATCTTTCACATTCGCATTTTCATCCACCGTCACTGTTTCATCTCTACCAATCAAGACGTAAAACCGTTCAATTACACCTCTTATCTCCTCCCTACTTCTTCACGTCTATCTGGAACATGATCTTCTATCAACCATGGTGTTACATTGATAAAATATTTGAATAGTTGGTTTTAACTTTTGGACTTTGTAAAGGTTTGCATAGACCAATAATATTTACCCCCTTTATGATTTTAAATGCTTAATAATAAAGAAAAATACTGTTTTACTCAAGTTTGAGGGAGGGGGGAGAAAAGTATTTTGGCTCTTGAAAAAAAAGAAAACTCATGCACAATTGTGAGCCAAAAACTAGTTTGGGGTGAGGATTTCACTGTCATCAACTTTTGTCCACTTTACTAATCATTGAGAACTTTTCCTCCCAAATTTACAGGTTTTGAGCTTAAAAGATGACATCAGTGAGGACACTGCTGCAAATAGGTTGGGGGGAGGTTTGTGCTTATTCACGTAACATTTTGCATTATACTAAATAAAAGCACTAAATTTTTTTGTGAATAAAAGTTAGAAAGTGAAAAATACATATAAAACATAGGAAGAGATTTAAGAAATGCAAGAAAATTAGATATTTTAAAATAAAGCTAGTAATAAGTAGTCATGAGCTGTTGTCCCAAGGGTTAGTAAGATGAAGCAAATTACTAATCCGTGGATAGAAATAAGTCTGAAAAATAGTCCTTATTATTGAGTCCAAACTTCTGAACGTTGATACTCTACTATACGCACTTGCACATATCTTGAAACTTGGGATAGTAGAGAATACTTTGAAATGCTCTTGTCTAAAAGCCTTAGTATGAAGAAATAAATAAATAAATAAAAATATAAATAACACATGAAATATAAAAGGTGAAGAAAAATGAACACTGATTTTGTAATTACTTAAGGTAGCATAAAAAATATATAGCGATGGTGTCTTATCACTGAGTGCCTTAGACCAACTGGTTTGAGAGTTACTGCTAAGTCTTGGATGTTGCAAGACTAGGATATTGCTAATTACGCCTAAAAGAGTGAGAACATTTAGTAATCATTTGTTAGTACCTCAAGAAGTATTAACGGTCGCATGTAGAATGTGCGAGCAATTCCATATAGAATATTCACCGACTAAAAAGTATTAAGGAAGATGGACAAGAGTATGATAGCTTGAATTGAATTCTCTAAGTGTAGAGATATCTTTTACACACATGTAGGGGGTATATGATTGATGTTTGGAAGAAAGGTAGGGAGGAAGACTAAATACAATATTTTATTGAGAGAGGATGTGATTTCTGACATCTTTTCATGACTATTAAGATAGGACTCATGACAACTAAAACGCTAGTATAGTTTGAAATACTTATTTTCAAGTTTTTTTCTTTTATAAGTTCCTTATTTTTTTTATGTAACTTTCATCTTCTTTCCTTTATTAAGGGATTTTGTGTTAGGAATATGTATGCCCTAGAGGCCATTATTGTATGATATAGTGGATGCTTGGACACACACACACACATGACTTTCTTGCACGACATAATAGTATACTATCTGGTTGCTCTTTATCTTAACATGTACATTTGTATTATTATACTGTTTCTTTGATATATGTTGATAAAGCCGTTAGGATGTTGGTTTGTGTAACACCCGAGTTCATTTATACCAATTCCAGTTCTCGTATTTCTTTATTCATGATATTTCTTGATTTAACGTATCTTGGGTGCGAATGGTATTTTACACTTTATATTGCATTCGACCCGACCCGCTTGCTTGAACCTATTTGATTCTTATTTATAAATTACCTTGACTTGTTGCATGGACACGCGCGTCTCATGTTTAGTACATACTGGTATTTTATCTAGTATCGCATTTTTAGCATATAATATTTTAAGTCAAAGAAAATAATTTAAGATTGCATTTCTTAGCCTGCTTGATACCCCTAACCCTGTGGTAGCGTCCATGCATCTTGTTCTCGTTCCGTTCAGTAAAACGGACGTGTTTGGATGGCTACGCGCACGTACGTGCATCCGTTCTTGGGGGTATGATTTTTCGTTACCTAAGTGTTCATTTTGAAATTTGGAAGTCGTATATATTTTTAATATTTTAAATCTGAACTTTTAGACTCAACCCGGACGCGTTCTGAAATACTTTTGTATTCCGCCAAAATTTAATTTCTTTAAATCTAAACGTTTAATATTTCTAACAGTTCCTAAATATTCATTAACCAAATTAAAAATCTTTTAAAATGTTTTAAATCTTTTTTTAACCAATCGCAACTACCTCCAGCCTTCCTCTCTATACTGTGGCCCCACTCCCTCTTTTCTTTTCTCTCTCTTCTCTATTTTCCCCTTCTCTCTCCTCACAAAACGACGATTTTCTTTCTCCTCACTGTTTATTATCCCCCTCTCTCTCCTCTCGATCTCTCTCATTCTCTCTATCGCTCTCCTCCCTCTCTCTCCTCTCGCACTCTCTCTCTCTCCCCCCCTCTCTCTCCACTCTGCATCTCTCTCTCTATATATATACATATTTTATATTTTATTATTTTTTCCTTTTCAAAAACCTTTTCACTTTTCTCCCCACGTCCTCCTCCTTCTTCTTCTTCTCAAAAAAAAAAAGAATTCCTTTCCCGCTCTTGCGAACCGCGCCCTCGCCTGCGCGTCGCCGGAGCTCCGACCTCCGTCGTCGCCTTTCCCTACCACCATGATCTCCTCTCCTCTTCCGCCTACACCCACAACCCCGCAAGGCCCTATCGTCGCTACCCACGCACCCATCACCTCCATCCATGACCTCGCCACCGATCTCCCCGTCGGCCTTGTCATCACCCTCAGCTCCTTTCTTCATCCTCATCCTCTCGTCACCCTCATCTCCATCCTCTCCTTCTTCTTCCTTCTTCCCGAGCCACAACACCCCGCACACACACCCGCAGAACACCTAGGAACCCAACGTCATCGGTCGTCGCCGATGACGCCAGCCTCACACCTACCATCATCACCATCTCATTTCCTTCCTCTCCTCTGCATCATCTCCTCATTAATACCCCGACACCAAACCCCGCCATCAAAACCGACCCCAAACCCTAAACTTAACCCTAACACCAAACCCCCACCGCCGGATCTCCGATCGCCGCCGTTCACGCTCCCCTCTGCGACCACAGAACACCTCCACATTAAGCTTCCTTTCATCCTCCCTTCTTCCATTCCTTTCTCCTTCATTCCTTTTCTTTCTTTATGTATTTTTTACTTCTCATTATTCACCGTTTCTTAGTTTTCCGGAATCCAACCATGCCGGCGACGATCACGACGACCCAGCAAGCATCTCTGACCCATGTGATCCCTTTGTGCGTTGGTTGTACTCATTCCGTGTGTCGTGCGCGCGTCGCGACTTTTCTCGCCAACGTGTGACGTTCCGTATACCGTATCGCGATCTGTCGAGGCAAGTGAAACTTGCTACATGCTATCTATAATATTATTTATACCTATTAAACTGCATGGTAAAACTGTAGATTACTTATAGCACCACCTGTTCCATTTTTCTCCTTTTCAATGTTCCGTATATAATATTAGATTCGGATCTTGAGGTATAATTCGTTGCATGTTAGAGTGCAATATCGTGTTCCCACATCCGTGCTTAAATTACTTATTAATTATCTGCATAACCCATAGCACTTTTAAATAGTTTCTACCCTCGAATACCCGGTTGCATCCATTGAACATATTTTATATATCATTGCATCCTTAGATCATTTAACCCATAATAACGAGATTTAACAATTCCATATTGGTTTAAGTGTATTGTAGTTAATGTTGGAACCATAACCCTAACTCTAATCTATAGCTGTGCATCCCCATGCTTTAATCTGTACTCTTTCATATATTATCACCATGATTCATTTTCATTGTTTCATTAGTACCCATGCTTGTTTATATATATACCCATGCTTATGTTAGTTGATTATGAGCACCCACATGACATCTTGTGCATCCTGACATGACTTGTTACACCTATTACTTGACACGACATGGTACCGTGCAACTCTTGACATGACATGACACCTATATACATTACTTGACTTGACCTGATGTACCATGGCTTTCCCTGTTACCTGATCTTGTGACTAATGCCGACAAACCTGACCTGTTGTCCCTACGGACATTTCCTGTTGTCTATCCAGACAAACTTGTACCTGTGATCCTGTGTTGGCATTAGCTCCAGATTATTTAAATACTTGACTTGAATACATAACCTGTGGGTATGGGGAAATCAATGATGAAACATGACTTGTAACTCGACAGTTCGCTACCTTTACCGATCAGTTTTAGAGGCTAGGCCAGCCTTGGGATGATGATGCTGACATCATCCATCATTACCCACTACCTTTTAGAGGCTAGGCCAGCCTTGGGATGATGCTGCAGACATCATTCATCATTACCCCTTTTCCTTTTAGTGCCTAGCGGCATGTATCGGTTTCAGCCCGAGAATCTTCACCGTGATCCCGGGCACGCATGGGATACTATTGAGTTACATCGATAATTCATCAAATTGATTTCAAAGACTTGAGAGTAGTTAACCCAATAGACCAGTTTAGTTTACCCACCGCATACTACCTTTCACTGCCCTGATTTATATTGCTGTTACATCTGCTTTACCATTTATGATTATACTTGCATGTCTTGTTACCCTGTTTATATATTATTGCTTGATGTTATGACGCACTAACGTCTGGGTTTTGCATGGCCCAGATCCTCTACCATTGTTGCAGACTGATCTGGAGTATTGCCGCTGTTATACCGAGCGGTGAAGATCATGTTGGTATGCAGTTTTATTGTATCTTTTGCTTCCGGATATTATCATTTCTTGACTCATTTATTCTGGCTCATGGACATGTACTAGATAGTTTAGTTTACTTTCCTGTTCTTGATATCTCTACAGTCGTAATGTGACTGTGGAAGGATTTTTCCTATCCACAGGTAGCATGGTTGGCTATGTCACGTGCCCATCTTAGCGTACTCTGGAAAGCGGGACGTGACAGTTTGACTATCAGGACTATGATGCAGATCATATTTGTGGGGCTTGTGTAGTCCACAAGCACATCCTATAACAGTTCCTAGTCGAGGAAATATCGAGACAGGGCATCGATATTCCAGAGTAGACTATTGTGTACGTTTCTTGACCCTGTATGGGGCGATGGTTGATCCCACAACCATTGGTGTTTGACATCAAAGATTGTACACAGGTGCTCTTTAGAGAATGAGTACACCGAACTGGACTCGCCGAGAACTCCTAGATGGTACTATACTTATCGTCAGATAGCAGTTCTCTGGTGACACTTGTACATGCTAGTCTATAGACCCGAGATTGTCATAGTGTCTTATGTAGTTCCCACTGTGCTTTGATTTCCTCCCTACCACGGCTCAAAGGAGTTGTGCAAATAGGTGGATTTTGGGTACAGTCCCGAGTCACATGGAGGCAGTGAACGATAGGAGAGGTTTTCGTCTCGCCCGGTATTGGGAGTTGATGTTGCGCTATGCTCGATTGGCTATAACAGCAAGTCCCTAACCAGGGCTGATGAGATTTACTTGTAAGTGTTATCAGTAGTTTCTCGAACGGTTATAGGCCACACATCGGCATGACTTATCAAGTTATTGGGGTCTGATGATTCCACCCCTAGACTCGATATGCGACATATCAGACGAAGAGACCGGATTGTACGGTAAGTGTTACTTATAGGGTTCACGGGAGTTTGGACAAATTTGCTTGTTGATCTTCTATTCATTCAATACTTGGGTAGCCGTTACGTCCAGCTAGTACCGCTGACGGCTTGTGGGTATCTGATATGATCAATACCGATTGCCGGCGTATTGACGAGTCTTCAGAGTCCCACACAGAGGTTTCCTAGATCAAGCGAAACGAAATAAGGCACATATGCTGATATGTGCGGGGGTTTGATTAAATACGAGTATGCGATACCATATTCTAATCTCGTGATATTTGATATTGGTTAGGTCATATATGATATAACCGGATTATTGAATCAAGTGTTGATTCAATGATATGTTATATGTATATATATTTGATATTGGCCGGTTATATATGATATGACCGGATTATTGAATCAAGTGTTGATTTAATATTGAATATTGAATATTGTCGGCTATATGAGATATGACCGGGTTATTGAATCAAGCGTTGATTTGATAATATGATATACATATAAATGATATTATTTGGTTATATATGATATAATCGGATTATTGAATCAAGTGTTGATTTAATAATTTGATATATATATATATATAAACTAATATTAGCTCACTAATGTTTTTCTTCTCTTGATATATATAATGATATATATTTGATATATGTATTAATATATATAAATTGATTTTGTATCATGGTTGATGATACATAGAGCATAGGTGTATAAGGCTCACACATGACCTAAAGATAATTGGGGAGATTTATTTTTAAGAGAAAAATAAAAATGAGTGGATATTGAGTCATGGCTTGGATGCTTGTAGAAGCATGTAGAAGCCATGGCTCATCTCTCATTTTGTTTTAATCCAAGATATTTTCACACCCCATCTTTATCTTTAGCTCATGGTTCTCTCTCTCATTATTCATCATAACTCTCACTCACCCAAGTTCATCTCCTTCTTCCTCAAAAGCTCACTAGGGTTTTTCTTGAGTTAGAAATAAAAAGAGAAATAGATTTCTAAAGTGAGCAAAATTCCTATTTCATCAACCTACACTAATCTAGCCCTTTAGTTTAGATTGTTAAGCTTTACTAATATCTTGATTAGTGAAGAGATAGTTTGAGTTAGTGAGACTTCAAGGTGGATCATCTTCGGCTTCGAAGACAACATAGCAAGCTCGATCCTTTCTTCAAGTGGATGCAAAAAGAGTTCTAGAGAATACTATTTGGAGCTATAGAAGTGAAGGACTTGGTCTACAAAGGTTGTAACTTTCTTCACTTAGTTCAGAACTTGCTTTCATGCACTAAAACCCTAATTCTCTAGTTCGATTCTAGGTTAGTATAGCTTAGCACACTAGATTTTTTAAAATTGCACACTTGATACTTGTATAAACATAGTGGTGGTGCTAAGACATACTTTCATTTTATGGGTGCAATCCCCTGAAAACCCTCAGTAGACAACACTCCTCCTACTAAGGACACCTAGAGGTTTAAAGGCTTGTTGCACATGCTAAGTGCAATTGTGTTGCCTACGAAAGTGTGCTAGTTAGGTTTTTCTTTTTCCTTTTCTCTTTAATAAATAGTTTGCTCAGGACGATCAAAGATAAGTTTGGGGGTATTTGATTAGTCTAAAATATTGTACATTTGTATGAACATTTTCCCTACTATTGTTAAGTGCTAAAGGGTATTAATTGTAAATAAAGAACATATGTGGGTTTATTTGTGCATGATTATTATCATATATTTCTACATTTATAATTAATATAATTAGGGAAAATATATGCATATAATATTTAAATGAAATATTAGTAATTAAGATATGGATATCATATCAAATATTCCTAATTAATATTTTTAAGATATTATATCATATAAATGGTTGGAATAATATCTCAAAAATATAAAATACTACTAACACTTTGATTTGAGATATTATGCGGGTATTAACTCAGGTCTGGGATCCAAGTAAGAGATCCAAGTCAAATCGGGACACCGGAACCAAATCTGCCAAATTTTAGAAGCAAATTAAGGAATCTAGCAACGACAGAGACTCAACAATATTTTCAGAATCTATACATAGAAAGAATCTCCAAATATCTACACAAAAACCAGAAGAAATCTCAAAACCTAGTTCCACTAGGAAGCGGCGGATCCGCGACCATACGTGGCACAATGCGACGGAACCGCGGCTCTTTGATAGCCGTTCGATGTGGGATTTTGTGGATCTGATCTTAACAACATCCACTCACATATGGAATCTAGGGTTTCTGGTTTCAGGGACTATATAAAGGACCGAGAGCCGTGCATTCAAAATCTTCCAAGTGATCACATAATTATATCTTTATCTATCTCTATAAAGAGAGAGATCTAGAGCAAACCAGGGTTCTTGTAATCTACTTTCTAAGGAGAAAAATTGTAATGCAATAGTTGATTAATAAAGATAGTTTTGTTTTAATTCTTTTTGCATTTATTTTTCCGCATTTACTTTACATATTAATTTTACGCATTATTTTTCTGCATCTTAATTATGGTTTCATTCATCTTCAACCTCTCTTCTAAATCACTATTAAATATGAGCGAGTAATTCCTTACTTCCTAGGGTTTGTAGGATAGGATAGAATAATGGATGAAAAATCTTTTAACTTCTTTTATACATTTTAATGTTTATAAACTTCAGTAAAATAAATGTTAACCTTCTTATCGGGCGCAAGGCGCGCTATCAATTTATTGATAGTCACGACCACGATTTGAGCTTGGTTAAACACTTGTTTTGGTAAGGGGTTAATATGAATAGAGATCAATGGACGGACAAGGATCGGTAGTGGGAAACCCTAATTCCCTCTAAGAACCCTAATCCACATTCTTCGTTATCGCTTTAGTTTTAAACTATTAAAAGATAAAAAAAAAGTCATTTTTAAATATTCATCCATTAACTACCAAGTCCTATGAACCCTACAAGCCTTTTATTATTAATTTTATATCCGTCTAAAAATAGAACGACAACAAACCATCTTATCTTTTGTCAACTCGTCTAAAGCAAGAAAAGAGTTCACGTTTCCCTGCGGACGACCCGTACTCATCGCGGCTAGCTACTTGCGTCACCACTTTGATTGCGGTTATTTACAAAACACTTTTTGTGCGATCAATCAAATGGCGCCGTTGCCGGGGAAACGGACGTATTTTTTTCTTGTTATTCAGGTTGATTTCTTAAAAAAAAATAGGAAACATAAAATAAACGAGAACCAAAATAGCATTTTGTGTTTTTAACGATTATTTTGCGAGTTTTGCAAGGAAATCTGAAGTAATTTGAGCAGGAAAATAAAGATTCAGAGACTCTCAACTTAAACCAGAGGAGCATTGGAGTTCCCTTAAGAATTTTGAAAGGAAGAACGCCTCAGTAAGTGGCGGAACCGCGGCACTTAGGAGCAATTGGCGGCGGAACCGCGGTGCTTTGGGAGAATTGGGACCCTAAAATTCTTTGGTATTTTCCTATTATCTTTCTCTCTCCTTTAAAACTCCAATAATCTAATTTTACCTGCAGGATTCTTTGCAAATATCACCGCTCAAAAATCTTTTTGCGTGTTTTGATTTCGGTTTGTTTTTGTATATTTAAACCGGACTTTAACGGGCAACAAACCCAAATCCAGATTAGGTGGGGATTTCATCACCCTTCCTAGACCCCACAAATCACAAACAAGCATACTATCACATTACATTAATAAAAAAATATCTAGACTAAGCCCCTAAGGACTGTCGTGCTCGTGGGTAATTTATTACTTATCCGCATTTCTCTTGTGGTGTCTAAGGCAAGTGTGACTAAGAAAAGTGGTTACTTAGTTACGCCCGCTATTTCGGTGATTCGTATAGCGGATACCTCCCACTTACCTGGCCTCTTGATTGATAAGGAGGCAGTAGAGGATTGATCCTACGACTTGTCCTTTAGAATTCTAGGAGTGGTCTAGTGATTTGTCCTAGGTGACCCTAGCTCTAGGGATTGATTGTGCATTTTGTAATTTGTTGAGTCAAGCCTCAAGTCCGACTATTTTTTCAAAACAAATCTTCTTAAAATCGTTCTCACACATACCACACGCTGCCATATGCACTAAACCCGCTTAGTGCACGATCGGCTGGATACG
Source organism: Agapanthus africanus (assembly GCA_030015575.1). Taxonomy (NCBI): domain Eukaryota; kingdom Viridiplantae; phylum Streptophyta; class Magnoliopsida; order Asparagales; family Amaryllidaceae; genus Agapanthus; species Agapanthus africanus. The sequence goes on from JASDDO010000012.1 coordinate 489,294,817, forward strand.
GGATTCTAGCGCTCGTCTATTCCGCGTTTTTGCTGTCGACTCCGAAGTCGATACTTCTTCATCTTCCATTTCTTCTCCACCTACCACATCTCCCGAGATGGATGGATCTCCATCGGGTTTTAACGACACCACCTTTCCACCACTCGCAGGTGCGCAAAATTCACCACGCATCACTCTACAAGATAGATACTATCCCGTACGCGGACCCTTTCCTACGTGTCAGTCTCTTCCACCAGCCACTGGGGATAATTTCGAAATTAAACCCCACTTCATCAACTTGTTGCCTAAATTTCACGGGCTTGAATGGGCTTGAATCTGAAGATGCATACGTTTTTATAACCGAATTCGAAAACGTATGTGCTATGATGAGCATAAAACAACTTTTAGGGGATGCTCTGTGATTACGTCTTCTCTCTTTTACCTTGTGTGATCTCGCAGAAAAGTGGCTTTATTGCACCGCCGCACATTCTATCAGTAAGCGGGATGAATTCGTTAAAGCATTCCTTAAGAAATTCCACCCTCATCACAAGACCGTTAGTATTCGGAGTGAGATTAACCAGTTTGCCCAACTTCCCAACGAACCCTTTTGGAAATGCTTTGAACGGTTTAAAGATCGTCTTGTCCAATGCCTTCATCACGGAATCGATAGATGGCAAATTTGCCGCATTGTGTATGAGGGTGTTAATCCAGTAACAAAACAAATGCTAGAAACCACTTGTTAATGTCATTTCATGTCAAAAGACGATGGCGAAGCATGGAAATTTCTGGAAGATCTCGCTGAATAAACGTTACAATGGGAGAGCACTAGACCAACATCGTCTTCATCTAGGGCAGGTATTCATTATCTCGACGTTTCCATCGCAGTGAAAGCCGAAATGGCCGCGATGCAAAAGAAACTCGAAGCTATGGAAAGCAAATTCTCTTCAGCCTCCCTATATCAAGTTACGCTCCCCAAAACCGTGCGTGGTTTCTGTTTTGACCCATCATATTTGACGGAAGAATATCCTTTGAATCCTCCATCTCAAGGTTAAGAATAAACTGTTACTGTATATGCCCTAGGGGCCATTATTGTATCATACTAGTTTGTATATTACTTAATCGAAGCTTGGGATATTCACATGTATATAACAGTCTTGCTAAACATGGTAGTATGCTACTTGGTTTTTCTATCTTAATATGTGAGTATACGTATTGATAGAGCTCATAGGATCTTGCTTGACTACCAGCGTTGTGATGGCAGTCATACTAGTGGGGGCTGGGTAGTCTACAAGCACATCCTTATTCAGGTCCCTAGTCGTTGGATTATCGAGACAGGGCATCGATACTCCGGAGTAGACTAGTGTGTACGCTTCTCATCCCAGTTGGGGAGATGGTCTGTCCCACAGCCGTCAGTACGTCGTACTGGAGATAGTATGCAGGTGCTCGTTAGGTTACGGGTACACCGGACAGGACTCACAGGGAACTGTTGGTTGGTTTTATACCAGTCGTCAGTGAACAGTTCCCAGGTGACATGAGCACAGCATAGTCCGCAGACTTGACACTGCTACTTCGCCTCGAGTGTGTCCCACTGTTCTTAGATTGCTACCCTACCACGGCTAAAAGAGTCGTGCAAACAGGTAGCAGTTGGGTGCAGTCCCGAGCACTTAGAGGCAGTGGCGGTTAGACAGGATTCGTCTCTCCCGGTATTGGGGGTTGATATCACGCTGTGTCAGAGAGCCATTACGCAAAGTCCCTGGCCAGGGCAAGTGAGATTTGCTGGTAGGTTCCAGTAGTTTCTCAGGGTGTAATGGGCTTCGCTCCGACACGACTTATACCGCTATTAGGGGACTGACGCTTGCCGCCCCCTAGGCCCGATATGCGATAGTCTTAGATGAACAGACCGGACTGTACGGAGATTGTCATATCAGACTTAGTAGGAGTTCGGATGGGTTTCCTCATCGGCCTTCTTATCGACATCTACCTGGGGACCGTTACGTACAGCTAGTGCCGCTTGCGGTCTGTGGTTAAATCCACTGCCAGCATAGTAGTCGAGTCTCTAGAGTCCCACGCAGAGAGTTTCCCTACTCCAGGCGAAACGATATAGAGGTCATATGGTTTTACGACAAGGGTTCGGACGCATACGTGTGTTTACGCACGTACGACTTTCGGACAGTTTTTACTGGTCGGCTTTGGTTTAAGCCAGTTACTAGTATCCGGTTATTGGATTTATACAGTCTAAAGTTTTTCCGTGTTTTCACGGATAGGAGGGGCATTCTCGTAATTGCGCGAAAAGCTTCTAGAAGATGGTGACTAAGGAGGTTAAGGTGGCATATACATTAAATGAGATTAGTGAGTCATATGGATGATTCATCCATGTCATTAATGCTTCATAATTGCTTAATGACTCATGGAGATGAATCACCATTAGATATTTATCAAGCATGGTTGTAAATCATTATCTTTTCTTTTCTTGATAAAATAAAATGCTTGATATATATTATGATAACTCATTTTCTCAATTCATTATTATTCTCACATTCTCTCTCCTCAAGCTCTCTCTCTTCAAACCCTAATCCTCCCCTCTCATGTGTTGAGTACAAGGATTAGTTAGACTACTTAATCCATAAGCATACTCTATTTCATCTAGGTACTTTGATTAGCACTTAAAGATACCTAGTTGCCTCAAGTTTAGAGGCAAAGCTTGGAGTTTAGCTCTCGTGGTGGATCGTCTACTACTTGGAGAAGGCCGAGGAGGAAGTGGAGTTCGTAAAGACGAAGGACACGGTTCTTTAGGTATAATCCCTTTACATAGTAGTTTAGAACTTCTATGTTTGATGTTAGTTATCGTTTAGCTTCGATTCATGCGGTTAGTCGATGTTTAAGAAAAGAACAAGATCGTTTTTCATATTTACGCCTCCCCGCAAGTCGTAGGGTGTTGTACATCGACTTACATAAACCAATGCTGCTTTTCAGCAACAACTTAGAAATGACCCTTATTCATCCACATATAACCAGGGATGGAGGAATCATCCTAATTTTTCTTGGAACCAAAACCAATCTCAAAATCAAAATCAGTTCCCAAGCCAAAATAACTATCAAAGTCTTTCTCCACAGCAACAACAGCCACAACAACAAATTTAGAAGCTCTTTCAACCGAAATCTTTTCAAAATCCGGCCAATAACCATGCCCCTTATAATAATATTCCAACGGCCGGTACCGATAAAATCTTTGCACTCGAACGAATCTTAGAAACGTTTATTAAACAATCCACACAAACGATGGCTAATTTAACATCATCTATCCAAACGCTGATACAACAGACTGCTTCCCATCTCAACCTCTATCAAATCCTGGCTACTCACAAAGCGCAAATCTCATCCTTCACCAACAAAATCGTAATGTGAGTGCCGTAACCACGTTGAGATCGGGAAGAGAGCTGAATAACCAAGTTGGTGAACAAGTTGAAGTTGATGATATTGATGATACTATTACTTCTACTCCTACTCCTACTTCGTCTGATCCAACATCTTCATCCGAGCCTATTCTTCGTTTTCCACTAGACTCGAATCCTCAGCCCACTTCCTTGAAGGAATTACCATCTACGACCATCCCAAATCCAATTTTGGGTTCCATTACATCCCTATAAACTTCTCCTCAAAAGTTGGACCCAACCTTTGTTAATAAAGCTCAGTTTCCAAACCGGGTGAGGCCCAACAGACCAAGTCCACACATGGAGAAGATTGTGGAAATTTTTAAGCAAATTAACATAAATATTCTTCTCTAAGATGTTGTCCAACAAGTTCCATCCTATGTGAAAATTCTAAAGGACTTATGCACCAGGAAAAGGAAAATTCAAAATCTTCCAAGTGATCACATAATCATCTATTCATCTACCTCCATAAAGAGAGAGATCTAGAGCAAACTAGGATTTTGTTAATCTACTTTCTAAGGAGAAAAGTTGTAATGCAATAGTTGATTAATAAATGTAGCTTTTGTTTTAATTCTTTTTGCATTTATTTTCCCGCATTTACTTTACGTATTAATTTTAAGTATTACTTTTCTGCATCTTAATTATGGTTTCATTCATTTTCAACCTCTCTTCTAAATCACTATTAAGCATGAGCGAGTAATTCCTTACTTGCTAGGGTTTATAGGATAGGGTGGATTAATGGATGAAAAATATTTTAACTTCTTTTATACATTTTAATGTTTATAAAATTTAGCAAAATAAATGTTAACCTTCTTATCGGGCGCGCTATCAATTTATTGATAGTCACGATCATGATTTGAGTTTGGTTAAACACTTGTTTTTTTAAGGGTTTGACATGCATAGAGATCAATGGACGGACAAGGGTTAGTAGTGGGAAACCCTAATTCTCTCCAAGAACCCTAATTCACATTCATCGCTATCGCTCTAGTTTTAAACTATTAAAAGATAAAAAAGTCATTTTTAAATATTCATCCATTAACTACCAAGTCCTATGAACCCTACACCCCTTTTTATTATAAATTTTATATTCGTCTAAAAATAGAACGACAATAAACCATCTTATCTTTTTTCAACTCGTCTAAAGTAAGAAAAGAGCTCACGTTTCCCTGCGGATGACCCGTACTCAATGCGGCTAGCTACTTGCGACACCGTTTTGATTGCGGTTATTTACAAAACACTTTTCGGACGATCAATCAGCGCCTCACGTGCTTCCCACGTGGGTGCTCAAAACAGAAGACCGGCACCTCACGTGAAAGACATGTGAGTGCTGAATAAAAGTGTTTAGCACTCCATATACAGCCAAAACTGTTGAGTGCTTAGCATTGATTGGGCAGTGCCCAGCGCCTCACTTGAAAATGCGTGGACGCCCAACAAAATTAAATAAGACAGTGCCGCATGTGCTCCTCACGTGGACGCCATGTAAAAGTGCTTAGCACTATATATATTCAGTCAAAAGAATTGAGTGCTTAGCACTGATTGGACAATGCCCATAACTGAAGGCTTTACATGATACCCATGTGATCGTCAGAACTCCAAACAAGCGCTTATCACTTTTGTATGAAAAGGGAGGGCTGAACAAACAGAACCCAAATAAATACTTAGCACTTTTGAACAAAAAAAAGACTTAGCAGACCAAGCCCAAATTGGATAAGTCTTTGAAAAGTTCTTTCTTGCAGCTGAGCCTAAATGCTTTGTTGTTGGATTTTAAATAAAAATGATTCTTAAAATGTTACTAAGTTGTTCTTATTCTCAAATAAGACTAACGTATCCTTAGTTAAAAATAAATTGAGCCCAAATGATCACATATTTAAGTTGATCTTAATCTCAAACTAGATTAATGGTCCTTAAATAAAACAAAATATTTTTGAACTAAAGGAATATATATAACCTAAGTTCAAAACCTAAACCTAAATAAAAAATATACGGATTTAGACTGATCCGCGCTCTACGGGCGACGACATAAATTAGTCTCCATATACAATCCACGGGCAACCCAAAGTAAAACACAACACGACACGAAGTGAACTTCCAGAGCAGGAGAAAGTGGTTATCGCAACGTGATAATGTAATTAACTGTAAGGGCTTGCGCCTACAGGGAAACGCGTCCCCACAATCAAAAACCCCTAACAAATGAGGGGAAATCTGACGAAATCTTCTACAACAGTCGTATCTATCCAAACCTCCGATATACGGTGTCATAAATAAACTTGGTTTTTTCGGAGAGGTTGATGAATATGTCCAAACAGCATCTGCCCCTAAATTCAAGCTAAACGTCCTAACGTCTCAGTCCGGTCTTTCGGCAGCGAACATACAATTTACGTTATTTAAATAATTTATTTTGTAAGTAAATATTTTACAATATTATAGTATTATGAGAAAACTTCGTAACAAACTAAAGAACACGTGCTAATGATTTTTCTATGATTTATAATGAATTTTATAAGGTAAGGTTACAATAAATTCCAGATTTGTCGTATCCGCTTGGCGGCGACGTTTCATGTGTAAACTATAATATTTTTAAACTATATTTTGCGTAACGTTATAAAATACAGATTATAAACTAATTAATGATATACGGATTATATAGATATAAATGGTATAATGATAATAATAAGAAATATTACGACGATATATATATATTTATAGATATAATTATAGTATATCGCAAGTTGTAAATTTGCATATACTGTATATTATAAAACCGATTAACGTTAAATAACTACAGTGTATAAATTATATAGATATAGTTGTATGATGATGATGATGATGATGATAGTATGACAACATATAAGTAAATTGCGTAAATTATAACATGTAGCAAATTGTAAACTTGTCTCGAAACAAACACGATGAACGGATGCAACACGACGCTATACAAATCAACACCAAGTTTTAATGGCTCGGTTAAGATTTTAGGATGCGGCTGGAGTTGCGTCGGCAAGAATGAATGTGGGCTCAAAAAACGAAGAAGGAAAATATATAAATTGATAAGGGAGAGATTCAATTAGAGGAGAGAGAGAAAGAGATATGTTATGTGGAGAGAGAGAGAGAAAGTTTTCCGTTTTATGAAATGTAAAATATATAATATTATATATATAGTATAGTTTATATTAGGTTATTAATATATATTATAGTTTAATACTACTAAAGATAATATCAAACTACACTCCGTCTCCACCAAAATCTCACAAAAATATATTTTGGAAAAATAATACATATACGCAACCTTTTTAACCATAATGCAAGAATATTATTTAAATATCCCATACCCCTTATTTAAGATTTTAAAAGGATTTAAATATATTTGATTCTAAGAAATATTTGGTATCCAGATTCTATTAGATTTAAGCGTAATAGATATAAGTCAAAATAAAACATGGGATGCTTAACCATATGATGGCAGTTAACAAACTTAAATTATCCTTAACGTGTGGCTACCAGAAGATATAAGTATATGATTTAGATATTACACACACATATATTATACTAGATTCACATGGATTTAGTTTACAGATAAATATTAATAAAATATATCTATAATGGGTTTCACACATGCGGGTCGGGTTAGATAACCATTTCTACTTTTCAAATCAATTGCAACCCAAATAAAAAAAATATATATAAAGCAAGATTTAAAATACCGATTAGTGTTGTATGAACGTGCTAGGGTGTTACAGTGGCAGAGATTACTTACCAAATCTACGGAGTGGCTAATGGAATATCGAATTCAATTGAATTCTTAGGTTCTACTAAATTTTCCGTAACCGTTTGTAGTTCTGAAATTACTTCCAGTTCTACCATACTCACATTAATAATTTCTGAAAAGAATTCATTTTACTAAAAAGGTGGCGATTCAAGAACAATATAAGTATTGATCGTGCAAATGGTAGAGTGTTAACCCTCATCAAAGCCTGAGATAACCCACAAACTGCCATTACTGAAACATGGCTTGAGTTTATCCGGATTCTGTTTTTAAACGTGACCGCAGCTACATGCAGAGTGTACTGGGCTTCTTTCATATTAATTTCCGTGAAGCGCGCTTGGTACTGCTCAGGCTTTTGCAGGGCATGAATGAGGACATCTCTGAGCTCCTTAGATAGGACTAGAGCATCATAGATGCTTACGAGAGACAGAAGCTTCCGGAGATAAGCCAAGACATTATAGTCCATTGGGGAAGGACTCGAGCCAGCTCTCCGCCATCTTCTTCATGAGCGACTTGTTTTTCCTTCCCTTTTGAGGTATTGTCTTGATTTGGCGGTATAGCCTTGCCGCTTCTGAGATGGATTTGGTTGTCCTTTGTACTAAGATTCTCGTTCTCTTAAGGAAAACAGAGCTCTTCCTCAGAGTCTCTTCCAAGGTGGATGGCGTAGTAGA